>JACCGJ010026110.1:0-18295 GCA_013407085.1 Atriophallophorus winterbourni | reverse complement strand
ATGCAGAGACTTAATTCCAAAGGACGTGACAATAGTTTTTTGTTTACGTGTGCCATGAACTGAAGTGACATCAATGTAGGCTTGTTCACCTGACAGTCCCAGTTTTTCGGCTACATCAGCCGTTACCAAAGTTGCGTCAGAGCCATTATCCAAAAGGGCGTTCGTAAGCACTACCCCATTCGGACCCATTACTCTTACAGCAATGATGGACAACAAACTGCCACAGCTCCGTGTACGTGTCGAATAGATCATTATTTTAGACTCACATTTGACAGTGCGATTTGAGAGTCTGTGATGTTTGCCGTTGCATCCATCCTTTCCACATCTAGTAGGTACTCTGCAATCAGCTACCCTGTGATTTTGTTGAAGACAGTTAAAGCAGAGTCTGGAAGTTTTAATTCGCAACACCTTTTGCAGCGTGAGGTAACCTATGGAACACGGTGCATTCCTGTAATGTATGTGTCATGGAGCACTCTGGGCATCGATAAGACTCAGTCGTTGAAACAACATTCATGCGAACCTTCCTAGTATTCATATGCATCGGTGAAGTAGCATTCAATTCACGACTACTTGCTAAAGTACCGAAACAGTTGGTAGCTATTGAAACTTGTCTGTCCAAAAAACTGACTAAGTTACCTAACGTCGGCTCCTCGTCATATCGAATTATTTCATCCACACGCTTAACCCACTTGTAACGCAAATGTCTAGGTAAACGCTCAACAATGAGCTTTAAATTTGTCATGTTGTTCAGCTCACCTAAACGATTCAACTGTCCAAGCGCGAGCTCGCAGTTCCGCATTCTGCGTGTCAGATTTCGGAGCGAACCAATGTCATTCTGATTAATGATGTCGCCCTTGAGAATCTCTTTTAAAAATGACTGGACGATATCATTTTGGCGACCGAATTCCGTTTTAAGGATGCGTCGGGCTTGACAACATCATTCACTATCCGGGAGGTAAACACAATGTTGAATAGCGTCCTTTGCATAACCACTGCAGTAATGTAATAAATACATTAATTTGCGGTTATCATTAGAAATGCGGTCTTCGACGGTTATCTAAAAGGCTTTGACGAATTTGCAGAATTCCTTTGGATTACCATCGAACTTATCTATATCTATCTCAGCTAATCCATCTCCACGCATGTCAGAATAGCGCGCCGAACCAGATGCGTTCATCGGAATCTCACGTAACGCTGCGTTACTGAAACCAGGACATTCGTTCCCGGATTTAGATGAGTGCAACGGACTTGGAGCATGGATCGGGTCGATTTAATTATCGCCTTTGATATCATCGGGTGAATCGAAATCGTGCATAATATTTAACTTCACATCTAGGCTGCGTCTACGAATATCCAGCTCCTCCAAAAATTTGACCTAAATTTGATACCACCGTGTCTCTTTGTTTTGATTGTATTTGGAAATCAATGAAACGTCTCAAGTTGAGTGACGCGCAAAATTCCAGAGGTATATCAGAACCCAAAGCGTATTTGCCTATAAAAGCGGTACTGTATTGAGGCAATCAAGATATAGTAAGAACATACCTCAAATATTGGGGTCAACCGGGTAAAAATCCGGGTCAATGTCAAAAACAATATCGAACGAGTATTACGTTACGTACACGAGTCCAAACGGGAAAATGGCGCAGATAAAATGGAGTCAAATTATTCAAATAGAAAGAGTAAAACAAAAGTGCAGTAGGAAACAAGACAAAATGGAAAGTGTTTGGATTTCAAAATTCACATGAAATATTACAAACAGATGTTGGAAGGTGAAAGGATCCAACACCGCCCCCCAAAGCCACCTTGGCTTTCTTACCATTATCACCTCCCAAATCCATACTCGGCGTATATCTCGTTTAAGCATTCCATCTAGAGTGCGATGCAATACTTTACGCACATGTCCGTCTGCATCCGATATGATATCCCTTTTCCACGAACCGCGCGATGCATTCTCGTTCTGGCAGAAAAAAAAATCACCGACAGCAAATTAACTCCTGTAATGCTGTTAGTCAAATCAGGACCAGATGAAGATAGATGCTTGGTAACAACAACAACCGGAGACGAAAAACCCGCTTTCTTTGAATTCTCCGGCGATGCTGAAGACATTGATTTCACACAGGAAACAGAAACATCATCGTCACTCGAATCAGAGTTCGAACTGGCTCCGGCAGCACGCTTCGATCCAGCGGCACTAGTTAACAAAGAGCCTTCGGCTATCAGAGGCGTCGCTTTCGTGGACAACGCTGCAACTTTTGCGTTTCCTACAGCAACCACTGGAACATCATCGTCCCTCGAATCAGAACTCGACGAAGCATTACGTTTCGAACCGGAACCAGACAAACCAGCACTCTTACCAATCACGTTGGCTTTCGATATTATATGTTTATCTTTTACTGACACAGACAGCGCACAATTATCCCGATTATTACAAAATTCACTGTCAAACAATGTTACGTCCTCAGCAATATCCCTTTGTGTGCTGAGACAATTCGTCGAAGCTTCACACAATGCTGTCGAAGTCGGTCCAATAATCGTCCATCCCAATGGCGTCAAGGGTGCAAGTGGCTGTTTTGCTCTGCCAAGCCTCTGTTCCAACACCCAGTGAACTTCCGCGACGTTTACTCCCAAAAAAATCCGAACTCTTTTATCTGGTATACGGATTAGCTTGAGATCAGATAGGTGGTTCAAATGTTCCAATGACTGTTCAGGAAAAGTCACCTCGTTCACTGGGAGAGAGTTCATCACGTGGACCTGGTCGATATCTAACTTGACACCATCATGCAGAGACTTAATTCCAAAGGACGTGACAATAGTTTTTTGTTTACGTGTGCCATGAACTGAAGTGACATCAATGTAGGCTTGTTCACCTGACAGTCCCAGTTCTTCGGCTACATCAGCCGTCACCAAAGTTGCGTCAGAGCCATTATCCAAAAGGGCGTTCGTAAGCACTACCCCTTTCGGACCCATTACTCTTACAGCAATGATGGACAACAAACTGCCACAGCTTCGTGTACGTGTCGAATAGATCATTATTTTAGACTCACCTTTGACAGTGCGATTTGAGAGTCTGTGATGTTTGCCGTTGCATCCATCCTTTCCACATCTAGTAGGTACTCTGCAATCAGCTACCCTGTGATTTTGTTGAAGACAGTTAAAGCAGAGTCTGGAAGTTTTAATTCGCAACACCTTTTGCAGCGTGAGGTAACCTATGGAACACGGTGCATTCCTGTAATGTATTTGTCATGGAGCACTCTGGGCATCGATAAGACTCAGTCGTCGAAACAACATTCATGCGAACCTTCCTAGTATTCATATGCATCGGTGAAGTAGCATTCAATTCACGACTACTTGCTAAAGTACCGAAACAGTTGGTAGCTATTGAAACTTGTCTGTCCAAAAAACTGACTAAGTTACCTAACGTCGGCTCCTCGTCATATCGAATTATTTCATCCACACGCTTAACCCACTTGTAACGCAAATGTCTAGGTAAACGCTCAACAATGAGCTTTAAATTTGTCATGTTGTTCAGCTCACCTAAACGATTCAACTGTCCAAGCGCGAGCTCGCAGTTCCGCATTCTGCGTGTCAGATTTCGGAGCGAACCAATGTCATTCTGATTAATGATGTCGCCCTTGAGAATCTCTTTTAAAAATGACTGGACGATATCATTTTGGCGACCGAATTCCGTTTTAAGGATGCGTCGGGCTTGACAACATCATTCACTATCCGGGAGGTAAACACAATGTTGAATAGCGTCCTTTGCATAACCACTGCAGTAATGTAATAAATACATTAATTTGCGGTTATCATTAGAAATGCGGTCTTCGACGGTTATCTAAAAGGCTTTGACGAATTTGCAGAATTCCTTTGGATTACCATCGAACTTATCTATATCTATCTCAGCTAATCCATCTCCACGCATGTCAGAATAGCGCGCCGAACCAGATGCGTTCATCGGAATCTCACGTAACGCTGCGTTACTGAAACCAGGACATTCGTTCCCGGATTTAGATGAGTGCAACGGACTTGGAGCATGGATCGGGTCGATTTAATTATCGCCTTTGATATCATCGGGTGAATCGAAATCGTGCATAATATTTAACTTCACATCTAGGCTGCGTCTACGAATATCCAGCTCCTCCAAAAATTTGACCTAAATTTGATACCACCGTGTCTCTTTGTTTTGATTGTATTTGGAAATCAATGAAACGTCTCAAGTTGAGTGACGCGCAAAATTCCAGAGGTATATCAGAACCCAAAGCGTATTTGCCTATAAAAGCGGTACTGTATTGAGGCAATCAAGATATAGTAAGAACATACCTCAAATATTGGGGTCAACCGGGTAAAAATCCGGGTCAATGTCAAAAACAATATCGAACGAGTATTACGTTACGTACACGAGTCCAAACGGGAAAATGGCGCAGATAAAATGGAGTCAAATTATTCAAATAGAAAGAGTAAAACAAAAGTGCAGTAGGAAACAAGACAAAATGGAAAGTGTTTGGATTTCAAAATTCACATGAAATATTACAAACAGATGTTGGAAGGTGAAAGGATCCAACACCGCCCCCCAAAGCCACCTTGGCTTTCTTACCATTATCACCTCCCAAATCCATACTCGGCGTATATCTCGTTTAAGCATTCCATCTAGAGTGCGATGCAATACTTTACGCACATGTCCGTCTGCATCCGATATGATATCCCTTTTCCACGAACCGCGCGATGCATTCTCGTTCTGGCAGAGAAAATAGTCACCGACAGCAAAATAACTCCTGTAATGCTGTTAGTCAAATCAGGACCAGATGAAGATAGACGCTTGGTACCAACAACAACCGGAGACGGAAGACCCGCTTTCTTTGAATTCTCCGGCGATGCTGAAGACATTGATTTCACACAGGAAACAGAAACATCATCGTCACTCGAATCAGAGTTCGAACTGGCTCCGGCAGCACGCTTCGATCCAGCGGCACTAGTTAACAAAGAGCCTTTGGCTATCAGAGGCGTCGCTTCCGTGGACAACGCTGCAACTTTTGCGTTTCCTACAGCAACCACTGGAACATCATCGTCCCTCGAATCAGAACTCGACGAAGCATTACGTTTCGAACCGGAACCAGACAAACCAGCACTCTTACCAATCACGTTGGCTTTCGATATTATATGTTTATCTTTTACTGACACAGACAGCGCACAATTATCCCGATTATTACAAAATTCACTGTCAAACAATGTTACGTCCTCAGCAATATCCCTTTGTGTGCTGAGACAATTCGTCGAAGCTTCACACAATGCTGTCGAAGTCGGTCCAATAATCGTCCATCCCAATGGCGTCAAGGGTGCAAGTGGCTGTTTTGCTCTGCCAAGCCTCTGTTCCAACACCCAGTGAACTTCCGCGACGTTTACTCCCAAAAAAATCCGAACTCTTTTATCTGGTATACGGATTAGCTTGAGATCAGATAGGTGGTTCAAATGTTCCAATGACTGTTCAGGAAAAGTCACCTCGTTCACTGGGAGAGAGTTCATCACGTGGACCTGGTCGATATCTAACTTGACACCATCATGCAGAGACTTAATTCCAAAGGACGTGACAATAGTTTTTTGTTTACGTGTGCCATGAACTGAAGTGACATCAATGTAGGCTTGTTCACCTGACAGTCCCAGTTCTTCGGCTACATCAGCCGTCACCAAAGTTGCGTCAGAGCCATTATCCAAAAGGGCGTTCGTAAGCACTACCCCTTTCGGACCCATTACTCTTACAGCAATGATGGACAACAAACTGCCACAGCTTCGTGTACGTGTCGAATAGATCATTATTTTAGACTCACCTTTGACAGTGCGATTTGAGAGTCTGTGATGTTTGCCGTTGCATCCATCCTTTCCACATCTAGTAGGTACTCTGCAATCAGCTACCCTGTGATTTTGTTGAAGACAGTTAAAGCAGAGTCTGGAAGTTTTAATTCGCAACACCTTTTGCAGCGTGAGGTAACCTATGGAACACGGTGCATTCCTGTAATGTATTTGTCATGGAGCACTCTGGGCATCGATAAGACTCAGTCGTCGAAACAACATTCATGCGAACCTTCCTAGTATTCATATGCATCGGTGAAGTAGCATTCAATTCACGACTACTTGCTAAAGTACCGAAACAGTTGGTAGCTATTGAAACTTGTCTGTCCAAAAAACTGACTAAGTTACCTAACGTCGGCTCCTCGTCATATCGAATTATTGCATCCACACGCTTAACCCACTTGTAACGCAAATGTCTAGGTAAACGCTCAACAATGAGCTTTAAATTTGTCATGTTGTTCAGCTCACCTAAACGATTCAACTGTCCAAGTGCGAGCTCGCAGTTGCGCAGTCTGCGTGTCAGGTTTCGAAGCGAACCGATGTCATTCTGATTAATGATGTCGCCATTGAGAATCTCTTTCAAAAATGACTGGACGATATCATGTGGGCGACCGAATTCCGTCTTTAGGATGCGTCGGGCTTGACAATATCCTTCACTATCCGAGAGGTAAACACAATGTTCAATAGCGTCCTTTGCAGACCCACTGCAGTAATGTAATAAATACATTAATTTGCGGTTATCATTAGAAATGCGGTCTTCGATGGTCATCTCAAAGGCTTTGATGAATTTGCAGAATTCCATCGGATTACCATCGAACTTATCTATGTCTATCTTAGGTAATCCATCTCCATAATACCGCGTCGAACCAGATGCGTTCATCGGAATCTCACGTAACGCTGCGTTACTGAAACCAGGACATTCGTTCCCGGATTTAGATGAGTGCAACGGACTTGGAGCATGGATCGGGTCGATTTAATTATCGCCTTTGATATCATCGGGTGAATCGAAATCGTGCATAATATTTAACTTCACATCTAGGCTGCGTCTACGAATATCCAGCTCCTCCAAAAATTTGACCTGAATTTGATACCACCGTGTCTCTTTGTTTTGATTGTATTTGGGAATCAATGAAACGTCTCAAGTTGAGTGACGCGCAAAATTCCAGAGGTATATCAGAACCCAAAGCGTATTTGTCTATAAAAGCGGTACTGTATTGAGGCAATCAAGATATAGTAAGAACATACCTCAAATATTGGGGTCAACCGGGTAAAAATCCGGGTCAATGTCAAAAAACAATATCGAGCGAGTATTACGTTACGCACACGAGTCCAAACGGGAAAATGGCGCAGATAAAATGGAGTCAAATTATTCAAATAGAAAGAGTAAAACAAAAGTGCAGTAGGAAACAAGACAAAATGGAAAGTGTTTGGATTTCAAAATTCACATGAAATATTACAAATAGTTGTTGGAAGGTGAAAGGATCCCACAATTTGTGACAAAGTGTTATATGTTTTGTAAACAGATTTTTATCATTTGTGTGAAAGTTTTGGCCATTTTAGTCTGTATTTTATCATTTATTAATGTGTTAAAAAGAGTGTTACTTTGTATATTTCGTTCCAGGGAACAAAATTGTTGCATATCACCAATACTACAACAAATTCGATTGCTAACTTATGAGGTCATCTTGATACCAAGTCTGTTTTTATTATTAAAACGACTTTTAGATAGAAATTTATTGCATTATATAGTTGAAATCGAAGTTTTAATCTCTGCAGAAGTTCTCATCTTTTTGCGAGGGACGATATTCTCGTAATTGAAGAAAAAAATAATTTCTGCTTAGAACGACATTGAACAGAAGCTACTGTTCAAGAATATTGTTCGCGGATTTTCGGTCGCAGAAAGAAATACTATAATGATCCGAAAAAAATGGAAGAAATTCAACTTAACTTTCTTACATCCCAAATTTCTATGTGGCTGGACGCAGGATCAGTGTATTTTATAGACTCTTTGATGAGCTCAGAAATCACCTCAAAATTGTAAAACAAGGAGATTTGAGACTTATTTTAAGCACCATCGACTTTCTTAGTGTCTAGATGAGGTTATCCACCGGCATTTTCGCTACGATTACGTAACGTCAGCGTTGAAAGCTGGTGTGATAACACTAATTTAGAAGGGTGACTGTCGTTTCGACATAGGAAATTTCAGATATTTTGCGAGTCTCCTCTGCATCTCGAAAATTATGGTGCAAATCCTAACTGAGTGTATCGTGAGTCACTTTGACATTAAAATACATTTAAATGCGCAACCTAGGTCTCGCCTGAACAGAACACAACTGTCAAAATTGCTCATCACGTTTGTACTTCGTTCATGCATGCTATATTTATATATCAAAGGATTTTGATAAGATCAACCGCAAAATGTTTTTGCAAAAGCTATTTGATATGTACGATGCAAGATAGTACTGTTTGCTGATGACATAAAAATATGGAAGCACATTTAATACGTTGAAGATTGTTCGACGCTGCAAGACGATTTGGATGCCCCGCATCGCTGATCTTAACTAATTCAGATGCCTTCAAACATACGTAAATGCAAAATGTTACAACTTGACCGGCAAAACGAGCATACATATCATATTATTGTGGAAACTTAATTTAGACAACAGCTGAGAAGGAGTTCCGTATTCGGTTTATTAATGACCTTGAAGCGAATATATATATATATATATCTATCTATATATATATATAGAGGTATGGGGTGTTGGAAAGTAGGCAACAGTATATGCGAAGTAAAGTTATTCAAGCTCGTTCTAAGTTGTCGAGTGTATAACGTGTTATTTATTGTTAAATTTTAAATTCTAACTGATGGGAAACGATGAGAACAACGGATGCAGCCAAGAAAACTGTTTACTTCTATAATATTGATTGTTGTTAGTGAAATGTAATCCTGAATAATCTGTCGATTTATTCCATCATGATGTTCACTCAATACGTTGAACAAATTTGTGCGAACACCCTAGAGTCATTGAAAATTAAAGAGTGTTTTCTGTGGAACGCTATCGAGGTTTTCTTGAAGTTAATATACTCAACGAACAGGTGTGAATTTCATGTTGTTGCTTGTTCAACAATGATGCAGACGTAGTTGCTTAGTTGGTGCCGGAAGCATTTTGTGACAGCCGATCCGGTCTCTTTTTAACGGCAAATCCTATCTATCTCACATGCAATCTAATATTAATAGAATAGACACATTTTTGGGCTTATACAACAGCGTGATGTCACGGTAGTTAGAGTATCTTCTTGATTAAATGTTTTAATAACGCAGAATAATTTTTATTGTTTTGCAAGGCAATCAACCGGTAAATTTTGGTGGAGAATAAATAACATAGTTGCGTAATAGTTGGAATATATTACTCTTAACTTCCGTTTGAAACTTTTCATTAAGATTTTGTTTAATTCGGTCATTGGTGTTATATCAAGGTTTTGAACAATTTTAGATGCTCCGCGGACGGGTTCTGAATGGACTTCCGACAATTGAGAGCATTTCTAAATGAAGATGGCAATAAAAAATGCGCTGATTGCCAATCAGATAAAGTTAAATATGCTTCAGTAACACACGGATCAATTTTGTGCTCTCGGTGTTCAAGTATGTATGCGCAAAATACTTACATTAAATTTAGGCATTCACCAAAAGTTAGGCAGTGATATTAGACCTATAACAGAAGAAAAGTTAACAGAAAAATTTTGGAATATCGAAAAGTCCAAAAAATTGTTGGATCACAAGGGAAATACTAATGTTAACGACAGACTTGAAGCAGAATTACCTTATTATTACAGGAGGCCATGGCCTTCGCACAAATGTCCTGATTTTCTATGCGAAACCTTTATACGAGCTAAATATATACACGAGGAATTTAGCAAAGGTGCTATATCAAGAAAAGCTCAGTGTCATTTTTCTAATTCCGAAAAATCTGGCTACTTGTTGAAAAAGTTACGCGATTCGGACACTTTTTGTGAACGATTATTTGAACTTTCTGTGGAACGTAATTTTCTACGGTATTATGTGAAGTCAACGGATTCAGATCCAAAGGAGTCAATCGATTTGGAAAAATTGAACGTTACTTTTATTAATACAATCGAATTTGGGGTCCCACCACACACTATTCTTCTGCAGTTCGTTAAGGACGCATCAACAAGACACATTTTTTTGCGTTCTGAAGAAAGCCACGTAATTGTTGATTGGTATAACTCAATTAGAATGGGTAAATATCGACGAATGTGTGATAATTATTCGTGGACTGGACAACGGTTTTCACATCGCGAGGTTGCTACCCAACTCACTCGCGATCTAGATGTAGCCGGATGGTTAGAGAAAACTGGTCCAAAGAAATCAGATGGCTGGAGAAGGAGATGGTGCATGCTATTTCAAAGACACCTTCTTTATATGGACAAACCTTTAAGTGCTTTTGCGAAGGGGGAAGTAATTATTGCATCGAAGAATGATGGGTGGAACGTGCAGAGCGATACACCAGAAGACTGGAAAAAACATACTGGTTATGCATTTACAATTTACACTACGGATCGACCATTTGTTTTCGTATGTGATACTGAAGACAACAGGAGGAAGTGGATAAGTCACATTGAGCAAGTTTTAGAGAATCCATTGACATTGAACGAACGCAAAAGAGCGGCCATGATTGCACAAAAATAAGGATGTATTACAAAAACTAAACAAACAACTTGAAAAATAAATGTTTTATAATTTGTAAATATATATTAAATATAACCATCTATTGTAAAGTTCCTTTTTAGGTACGTGCTTTTGTGGATTTCAACTATTTTCGTTACATAATTCAAATAAATTTTTTATTTAACTTGAAAAGATAGAAAAATAGTGCGCTGGTACGTTCAATAGAACAACAAAATTCTCTTTTAGAAACTTCTTGAGAATTTAAATTTAATCGCGGTTTTGTAATCACACAGTGATTCAGCATCGAAACGCTTTGATTTTATTGCTTCACATAATTATTGAGAAAATTTTTATTCTATGGGCTTCAATGAAAAAGCGAAAAGGATTTTTTTGATTTTGACATAATTGTGCTGGGAACTTTTCAAATGAAATATACGTCGAAGACCAGAAATAGTTCTCCTAAAATCTTAATAGCGAGTATAATTTAAAGGAAATCCGAACAACATTCATTTTTATGCAAATCATATATTTTGTAAATGTTTTTTTCTTTGTTTGCATAACTTTTTTGGAATTCGATGGGTCAGTATCCATTTTGGAACAATTATATATCAGCCAATCAATAATAGTCTCCAACTTGATCATGAAAGAAAAATAATCCTGAAAATAAATTTTTCTCTGAAAACTTCATGTGAGAAAACAGCAAGTTATTTGACGGTTTCATGCTCAGTCTAGGAGCAACGCAGGAACATATATATTACTACATCAACTTTTCTACAAAATTAGAATATATGTGAATTTAACCATTTGAATTCAACATGTATGTTTGGAATGTAAATATTTTTTTGTACACATAGATGACAAAATTATACTTGAAAATATTTCATCCATTTTTTATTTTGCTAGATGATGTAAACAACATTGAACGCTAGTGACAAATAACATTGTCTTCACGTTCCATACTAATTTACTCGGACTACGTCACGTTAAATTTTCGAAAAAAACGTTTGAATTACGTCGACAGGTAGATAACGTTTATGCTGCCATTTTTAGTCATGGCCATAAGGATATATTTTTTAACGATCGTTCCTTGCAAAATATACAAAATCATCATTTGGAAACGAAATTGATAATTATAATTGAAAATGGCTCATAAGTACTGGACTCAACATGCTGCCATCAAGCAGCATTTTTTAACACAAAAGCCATCTTATTGAGTGAAATGAGATCAATAATATTCTGTCTACAGCTTAAAATATTAAGCATACTTTAAATTATGTATGTTACATACGTTCCATGTACCAACTTGTGGTAGATGATAGATGAAACGTAAACTTTCGGTAAAATCAACGTAAACAGAGTATTTACACCATCACCATTATTGTAAGTGAACATTTTACCCAGTGATACATATCGTTTTCATTTCATAACGTCTAACCTTAATAACGTATAAAATAAGTTTTTCATCAGTTCACATGAAACAGCATTGATTTGTAACGAAATTGAACTTATTTGACGTTCTCTGATCAGAATTTAAAAGATCGGCACTGCCATTTGTTTGAATGTGGGTAAAGTTCAATAAATCATTTCGGTCTCTCGTTACCACGTCAGATTTATCAATGGTGAAGTACATTGGTTGCCATACTGTTCCGATTTCAGAATTATGGATGGCTAAGTCTGTAGTAGTTATTAAGGCCATTTGATCAGTACGTATGTGTTGGCAAATGTTGCATGATGTTTCAAAAACGTGTTTCCAAAAATTTCGAAACATCTTATTTCGTAGTAGCTGCTTCAGCTTATCTTTTTGCGCAGACGAAATTTACTAATCCACAAGATATATTATATTTATTCATTATATATTCATTGGTGCAGGCTGATGAACACAAGAACGCTTGATTAATCGGTCGAACATTCCAATAAAAGTTTATGAATCTCACAATGGATTCCCTCGTTTGTCATTTAAAAATTCATTTTAGACAAATGTTAAATCTGACAGCATTTTTGATTGAGTAAAAATTCAATGATAATTTCCACGTATCACAATGTTTAATGTCTGAAAATGTCACTGACCGCAGGAATATTTCAAGGATTTGCACTCTTTCAGCCGTGAAAAATAACCAGTATCTTGTGAATATTTGCCCATACGCTAATCTATAAATACATTCTCCACAAACAGAAATAAACGGTACGGAAATCTAATGCACATGAATTGATCAAACGATACCTTAGATACGCTTCAACTTCGCTTGAGTATCTACGGATAGTTCAACATGTCACCAGAATTATGAGAAATTTCAGGCCTGCAAGATACTTTCTCAGGTTTATGTTTTTTGAAATACATACATATTTACTTATGAAGATGTTGATCAATACTCACATGGGAACGTTCTCACTCTGAATGCCGCTTTTGTATGAGAATGAACACATATCCATTAGAGTATGCTTCTTCAAATAAAATAATCTTAATCACTGCATCAATCCTGCTTATCTTGTCATATTGCCACATAAACATGTTGAATTTTAATTTTAAGAGGACACAAAGCCTCACATATCCATTTATTAGTATGAAGCCTAACATTCGCTATAATTTGAGCAACTAATCAAAATGCTGACTTGTTCCAGCTATTCTACCTAAAGTTTGTTGTAACCTGTATCACTAGTTCACATTACAAAGAGCCGGGTTAATCACAGTTCTCACATGTCTGATTGAAATTTCTTATTGTACAGTTAAATCCTTCAAGTTTAATGTAATCTCTCGAATTTTACACAGTAGATTATAATGTTGTTCTTCATTCACTTTAAATATTTAGAGTGATACGGCTATTAACACTAATAAAATTTACGAGAACGAAACCTCTGATCTTTTTTTAAATATGTTAAATTAATTCACATCTCAGTCAGCGAAAAAGACGCATTCGTATTTTCAAAAAATACAGTAAAGAGACTTTTAAAATCTAGTTCGGACTAGTGCACTTGTACACAATAATTTTCCACGAAATTAACTTCGAACTTAACTCAGCAGAAAATGCTAAAATAGCTGAGCATTTGCATATCTCCGGTTGCCATTTCGAAAAATCGTCTTCAAACATTCGACTATTGTCGCTAAGTATCGATGGATTTTGTACTGAGGATTTGCTTGCGTTTAACGTTTATTATAAATTGTGCACTCACATTTGTTTCTGTAAAAACTCGAAATATGATGATAGGTCTGACGCTATAAAGCGGAAATTTTCGAGTGTAACACTGATATACTGTTGGCCTCCTTCGTTCGATTTCGACTATGGATGTACATCACAATCGCATACTGATATACTACACCTCAAAAATGTATTGAAATAGGATTTTTATTCAATTGAACGTCAGTTCAATGATTTCATAATAGAACATTGTGGTTTGCTGTATGAACCATATACAACAGCGGAAATCAATTATAACTTTATTACCACTTATCCACTGTAACAAGGCTCACTTAACCTAATTTCACTGTCTCCACATGATGACGGCAAACAATCAGAAACCGGTATTAGTGTGTAAGTACGGGGGATGTGAGCAACACATCATTAAAGTTTAGTATAATTTTCTTTGACACTTCCTTGAAATGAACGAGAATGTACACAATACTTCACTTTCGTTTATCTCTTTGACCTCTAGATGGTTTGTCAAAAGGTATCTAAAAGGATACGCTTGAAATTCAATGCAAATCAGTAACATTTATAAACCCATCCATGTTGGACATCGACCTAAGTAGGCACACAACAGTTTGTCATATTTTTGTAGTTTACTCGATATCCACACATTTATTAAACAACTGCTTGAAGATCGAATTTTGACTGTCTCCAATTAAATATTTTCATTCTTTTTAATAATTCGTTAAATTATGGTTCATGCGAACTCAGTTTTTTATTTATTTACAATCTTAAAAAAAGATATACGCACTTGTAAGAGACTGTTGGCTGAGGTTGGTACTAACAATTCGTTTAATCACATGTGCCCACAAACCTATAGATGCGGTTTAACCCATGGATGTGAAACAAAAATTCTTATTCCCTTGCATTTTTTATCACAAAATTCACTTTTTCATGGCATGTCGATCCCAACCAAACTGTGCCTACTTGATGAGTGCAAACAGCACGAATCCGTTCCTGGTGCGTGGGATGGAAATGAATGCAAATATGGATTTGGGTTTCAAATATACACGTATGTTTTAACCCAAATTTTACACGTAGCCTTGGGCAAAATTATTACAAAATATCACGTGAAGGTGGCCATGTTATGCTGCAATATAATCGTCAATGTCTGTTTATTTTGTGATTTCTTTTGATGACAACTTTCTTTGAGCATCAACAGATGTGGAGCAAATATGTTCAACCTGCTAACATAGTGGCAGTCGGTTATAATATAACAGATGTTCGAATATGTGCTATTAACACAAAACATTAGTACCAGATGATTCTGAATGTTTGGCAAAAATATTAAAATATAAGTGATAAGCTTTAAACCAATGTTTTAAGCCTCAGCTTTCGACCAAATTTGATGATTCGTTTAAATAAATTCTGAAATATGCGTCTGCTTAGCATTACACATATTAAATAAATTTCAACATTAAAAACACTTTTAATTGTGTTTGTACAAACAACAAAAACAAGTTTTGCCGACATAATTACAGAGTAATTCTTAGACAAACGATGCGAAGATTCAGATTCTGACATCAGAAATTGAAATCTACTGGTTCATTGCTAAGTAAATGAACGAAAGTTAATGCATATTATTAAAAACCGATCATTTAACCCTAAGCTGTGATTTGTAGTTAAATGATAAAGTGAATTCCAATTGACTGACATTGCATTGTTGTTTCAAGCATATATTGCAATGATGCAAGCAGCGGTTATGTAAATCCAAAAATGCCTCATTTTCAGATATTGCTATGTGTTTGAATTGAATTTGAAAGAATCACATCGTTGATTGTTGAGTCCGTAACATTATGGCTGTAATGCTGGATACTAAAAAAGTTCGTCTGCATTCAGATTCGTCCTACACATATCCTTCACACACGCCATCATATTTATCTGCTTCAGCGCTACATATGATGGTTTTACTTTGGACACCTTCATGTAGATTTAATGCAAGTCATTCGCCCTCCATAATCCATGAATATATTATAGAGATGAAGCTCTATGCAGTATAAAGTAAAACATCACTCTGCAGAAAGATTGTAGGAAGTTGAAAGCCACTCCATTTATCAATTTTTCAGTCTTTCATGAGAATAACCGAGTTGAAAAAATTATCTTGTTACCTTATCTTCATTCGAAGATCACGTTTTATTCTTCCAGCAAGTCAGTAAGATATTATTGAACAATTTAAGGCAAATATTCAAGATTGTTTTAGAAAATTATCTTGGTGTATGACATCTAGCCATTATCGTGTATAATGATGAATTTGACACGAATATTCTCTTGCTTGCTTGATTAGACTTTGTATATCTAGGCAACCGGTCAATGTTCAGGACCATTGACCTTTATTCTTCTGATTGACAGTAGTCTCTATGTAATTTTGTCTTTTATAAGTGGTTCAATTTTATTACCTTCAAAAAGTAGATGGATGGTAAACAATGAATCTCGCGCAAGTGATATCTCATGTTCTCTATAAATGTCATAATATGAATCTGATTTCTAAAGTGAGGATATTTTGCGCTAGAGTCACTTAATTTTTTGTTGTTCTCCGCAAACGGTTATCTTTCTTGGGGCGCTCTCTCAAAACCTATGGGCATAGTTACTTTTCTTTCTGCGATCTTGTGCGTAAAATCTCCAACCAGAAACAATGTTAGCAGAAGGTAATCTATTGACAAAGGACCAAAAGTTTGTAAGCACCATATTTGGTGTTTCTGTCGGATGATAACATTATGGCATGTAAAGTGACATTAAAAAGTTTGATGAATAACCCCTCAGTCGGGTTACATTATTGAGGATCTTTCTTAGCGTAATGACCGATAGCTATCGTTATACATGTCGTACAAAGCGCATATTCAGGCCCACTCTATATACTGGACTCCACGAAATGTGATGGATTTCAATCAGGGCTCAGTTACACGCGCAGAGAATCCGCAGAATTTTTGACCAGAAGTACAGCCAAAACTCATAGTACCCGTATGAATAAATAAACACAACAACACCTTAACGTTCCACCAAACGATGTGAATGACCGTGCGAACAGTTATAGAGCCAAGTTGCTTAAATTTACGCCAGGCGCTGGGAGAGACGAGGACTCATCGTGTCAAGGCACCGAAGTATAACGTTTAAGAGGATTTAGGAGTCAAACAATGTGTTCATGTGAGAGTAACAAAAGTGAGCTCACGAGAACTGCTTGATGTTTGTTTGGTGCTTTAGCCTCTGCATACACAGATACACATGAAAGACAGCATGGAGGTCTACATAGTTCTGCCGAATATATGCTTATTGGGCTTCTTTTCGATTTGTAACCGAATTGTAAATTCTATGCGTCCCCCTCAATCTGTTACCCCACAAGACAGCATGGGATTTTGTTCTCCTTGAATGGGGTTGCAAAACTATTTGACCTACACGGAGTAAAATGTTTCGGAGCGCCCTATAATCCTGTCAATTAGATATATTCGGTCAGGTTTATGGTGGATATGTGTGCGTGCCAAGACCTGGTTTTCAGATCAATTTCGAAATATTTTAAAGCTAAACAATCCAATTCTCATCCGAGCTATGACAACGTTATAATCGACCTACTGAAGCCTACATTATTCTTAAATCAACGCGGTGAGCTTGTACGTTCATGAACATAGCGTAGCTAATAATATACAGGTGCTTAAAAGTAGTTGCGTGTACAAGTTAACACAGTCAACTTTTATATGCAAATGGGTTATTTGTTCATTATTTTAAAACCATATTTTCAAATCATGAATGTAATCATCCAACTTTTAGTAGGATTTCGTGTTGTATCATTATCAGATGTATCGAACTAACTCTTTTAAATACTTGACGATAAATCACCACACAGGCAAAACCAAAAACAGAGTAACTCGTCACTTAGTGCCGATTGCTTGCCACATGTTAGCTTGTGATTTGGATTGCAAACTTGTGCGAACATGTTTGTTGTGATTATCAAACGCAACTGACGTAACTTGATTTCAACCCGCCATCAGAGGGAGCCCGTGTGTAGATCGATCGTACGCGCATGATTACCATGAATGAACGCACACAATCGCGCAACTACGCTAGAAACACGTACACAACTGGATGCGCGAAATCCGCTTGTGGATTGATAACGGTCAAACGCAGAGAGAGAGAGCGCGCGCATTACACTTTGGTCAGATACATATTTGCCGGGCATGAATAGTCATGTTGAAAGCGCAGCGGGGTTGAAGAATCGCGCGCACCAAATGTTGAACAATGACTTAAAAGTACATTAAAATCACATCAAAACTTGGTAGAGCCAATAACGGAAAAATTTAGCAAAAAGCACCCGGTAAATCACTTTTGAACGGGATGGATTTTTACGCATCGCGAAGTCAATTCATTTGTTCACGTGATTAAAATTGCAATGGAAATCTGAATAGCGTTTATCTGATATTTTGGAAAATTCACTATGGGACAAATCTTCCGTAATAATCATGCAAGAAATATTGGTTTACAGAGATATTTTCGATTTTGGAACAGAGAAGTAAATTTTAACTCGTTTGGGCAAACACCATTCTCGATTTAAGTGAAGATTTAAGTCCAAACACAAAAAAACAAGTTAGGGTAT
>JACCGJ010026107.1:0-13055 GCA_013407085.1 Atriophallophorus winterbourni | reverse complement strand
TTTTGATAGAACGCCGTCAATGCGGATTCGCACATGCCGATCGGATCGATAATCCGTTAACCACGATACTAAGTTTTAGCACGGCTAATTCACCGATCCTGTTGTACATTAGTTATCTCGGATCGGTTTACTTTGCAATGCTCGACTTTGCAAACATTGCTCTTGTTTTATAGGTTCAAATTGCTATCAGTGTTTTCGTCAATATAGCTCATCTCTGATTGGTTCACCGCTCGTGACGTTCAGCGTTGATTGGAGCACAAGCTAGGCTATCGAAATTTTGGCAGTTTTCGTTCAAGTCGTAAAGAGTAATCTTGAAAACGTAATAACGAAATGCGATTCGTTCGCTTTACACCAGGAGATCATTGAATGTGATTAACAAATAATTAGCACCTGTTTAAAATTGCTTTAATCCTTACGGCTTATTCGCTGATCCCGTTGCACACTGCTTATCTCTGATTGGTTTATACTCCGGAGTGCCTTGGTATTAAATTGCTCGACTTTGAATTTGGCTCATACTGCACGCGTTCTCTTTGCTGATTGTTTCATCGTACGTTTCAACATTGATTGGGGGCAAGAAAAGGCTATGTGAATTAAACGTCGTTTTTTTTTCAGATATTGACGATACTTTATTGTTTGATTGCCTTTAGGTGGGAGGCAGACGCTCTTCAACATATTTTGTGTTTTTGCAAATGCAAAAGTCACTTTTTATTTTTCCTCGGCAACTAATTTCTTTTAATTGTATCGGTGGTAAATAACAATACGTGTTAAAACCTCTTTGATGATTGCAACGAGTTTAGCTGAAACTCACTTAATATTTGCTTTTTTGCTGGCTTACTTTGGTCGTATCTGCTATGGATGTACTCACAGCCTTGGAGTATCAATAACCAACAAAATCTCGATTAGTTGACGGTGTGTATATTAATCGACTCCTAGGGAATACTTCCGGATCTTCACTCACATTGCTTTTCTTCGAATTACGGTAAACTAAACCTTCTGTCATCGCAGTCACTATCGGTCAGATCAAAGACTATATTCTAACATATTTAATTGAAATGCCCGAACCGAACTATCTTTTATGATAACAATGTTCATGCCAAACCATTTTTATATTTTTTTATTTTTCTTGTCAAACCGATTGCGTCTACACCATATAACCATATTCCCAGGTTGGTCATAGCCGGGGGTGGCAGTGGGGATAAGGAAGGAAAACCATGGATTTTCATCCTCCACTGCCTTTCGGGATACACAATCGAGGATAGGCTTCTGGAGAATACCCTGAGGAAAAATCTGGAACGGTTAGTTGGTGCACACCACCTCTTTCTGGCAACTCCCTGGTGCCTTGCAGGTCGCACTTGGTTGTGCAGAGGCTAGAGAATCTGACTCGAACTAACGCCGAGTGGTGCTGGGGACGCCGCTTTGTACCCAAATTCCCAAGAATCTTAATTGGAGCAGACTCATCCTCCAGGAGGAGAATGTC
Source organism: Atriophallophorus winterbourni (assembly GCA_013407085.1). NCBI lineage: Eukaryota > Metazoa > Platyhelminthes > Trematoda > Plagiorchiida > Microphallidae > Atriophallophorus > Atriophallophorus winterbourni. The sequence goes on along the minus strand of JACCGJ010026107.1, from coordinate 11,578 downwards.
GCACAAAAGTAAGTAAGTAGGTAAACATGTGAATACCTTCATCACTCGATATATATGAGAAATGTATTTGAATGAAATAACCATATTTGCATTCATTTCCGTCACACACACCCCACGACCGGTTTCATAGTGTTCCCAATAAGCAAATAGAATCAGCCGCATGTTTTGAACAAGTTACGTATAATAGGCCTAAAAGGCTTTCTAAATTACTAAACGTTGTGTGTAAACAAGCGAAGCAGAATTAGTCTTTAAATAACAATGCATTTTTCATTCATTTAAAGTTGAACTTACAGTTAATTCTACATGAAACAATGGTTGATAGTTCAAATGAGAGTAGGACCACTGATCGTGTCATATGTATCTAAGATATCGAAATTCGAAACCCATGGTATCAGTACCGAGTGTTTCGACTTGTATTATTCACACTTGAGCGCATGTACCACAAATCTGACATGTCCACCTATTTAAATTTGGTTCCAGTCTACTGACATACGATCATATGTTCTCCGTACAACTTCAACATTCCCGCAAACATTTTTTATCGGAATTTCGGTTTAGTCCCTGTATATATTTTATTGAAAAACTCATATTGATTATTACCGTAACTTGAAATCCACCAGTGCTTGCGTGATAAAACCGCACTTAAAAAACAAAAGGGCCGAAACAAACACATTTAATCAAAATTTCTAACAACTTTACCATACCAAACCCATCGAACTATTCCCAAAGTTGATCACAACGGTCCATAATGGAAGCAATGGACTCGAGTATCGCTCTTATTTGAGCTCATTAACAGTGCCTTCTGTCTCGGATGGGAGTTGAACCCCCGACTATCATCATTGTAGTCCCACGCCTTATTGCCTAGGCTACCGTCCACCGTTTGACCGATCACAATTAAGTGTTTATGAATCTTTCTCCAAACTGGCACATTTTAGTAGCTGCGTTTGCTCGACCAGTCTAGGTGGAGCCATCAACATCTGTGGTGGTCGCCTAACAGAACAGATCGTTATGTGAGGGCTTCCCATCGGATACAGTGTAGGCTAACACCGATTAAATCTGACGGGCATTGTTGTTCAAGCGATATTTTGAGAATGTGTTGTTTATGTTTGTAAGCTTGGTACGTATGAGTAGTCACAAACATAAACAACCTATTCCCCAAAATCGTTTAAAGTATACCGTACTTGAAATAATGAACACCCAGCTTCGAAACGTCTGGATCGAAATAGGCAAGTACGATGGATTGGAATTTTCACGGATATCCTATGAATTTGCACAGCGATCTACTTTTTACTATGAAACTTGGACTTTGAATTCTTGATTCTTGCTCACGAAATCGTGTTTTTTCTCACCGTGTACACTACTCATGAGTAGCATCACAACTCAACTTTATTCCGTCCGCCATTGTTGTTTTGATTGTGGGGACAATTATTTGACTCACAAACAATCAATCGAAACATACGTGGATGTGAACCTCGTGCCTGCCGTCCAGTCACATTGATTTCCTCTTTGGATGTTGTATCCCATTCAGAGCTCATCACTTTTTGACGCAACTCAAAGTTTTCCTCTTCCATCAGCGACAGCTGACAACGAGCGGAGTACAGCTCGGATTGCATTTGCGCATCAGATACACTCGGAGATGCGCTGCCGGGGTCCGGGGGTCTGGTTTGGTTCGGCTGCTTCGCTTGCTGTCCGTATTGGAATGCTTCTCTTTGCTGAACAAAAACAATCAGATGAATTGTCTCATAATTTTGCGAGATAATGTTTGAATAGTATATAGGTCATGCGTGTAACTGGCCTATTTACTGTTTCAGATGTAGCTAGAAAAACGATATTTAATTTGGCGGTAAAACCGTATGGGCAAAAATAATTTAAATGACAATGTAAGGGATTCAATTTCCAGAAGAACAATTGCTTGCCCATGCTTTGTCATTCACCAGTTTGAAAGGAATCAGAATTGCATTACCACAACTTAAGAGATGTTCTTCGCGTTAAGCAATCTTTCTTATTAAATTTATAGCCTACGTAAAAACACGCATGCATGATTGATAGCTGGTGAAACTTCGAATTTTATCACTAAAATTGGTGAATAAATTGGGTGAGATGTTTCGCCATCATGCTTGATGCCATTGCTAGCTTAACTTCCTGCGAAGTGACCAAGTTCGTCGCTATTGTGGTTTCTGAATTACACAAAGCATGGCACTCCACAGTGCCAACATTCAGCCAACCCGTTGAAGATATCTATGCACACATGATGATCGATTATCGAACCACGTGACATTTAGAGCAACCAATGACAAGGAGAGCAATCGAATGGTTAGTGTATGAAATCACATTACGAATCGTTGGCAAGATGTTACGCTGATGACGTAGTCTCGCTGGGTGACCAAGCGTTCTGATGCTACGATGACAGCTCACAGAACACACAAGTTCTGATTCCTGAGCTACAAGTATCCGCTTCAATGTCCAGAAGGTGAATATATTCGAAATTGCCGTTAGCACGTACCGAATGCTTAACTGCCACAGAACCATGAAAAAGTAAAATCCTAAAAGATGGGGAAGGGTGGGACTTAAATAGCTACGGATTATATAGAAGAGTAAGCACAAACAAACTGGGAAGAAGTGCCTACACCTCGAATGGAAAATGCGAGTAGAGCGACATCAGCATGGCAGCTTCCTTGCGGCTTCCACTGTCATGCCTCATAACAAACTTGAAAACATACAAGTTTAAACAAACACTCCAAGTAGATACTTGGTACAAGACTGCCTTGAACACGGTTTCGGGAATTATCCTGAAGCGTAACTAGCCGACGACGGCTTTCTTAGATAGAAAGCCAACACGGGGTTATATATCAAGCACACGATGCTTTTAAACTCTGAACTAACTCCATGACACTATACGCACTTGTTTTTTTAGTAAGTAACAGCATCTCACAAGCTTCGAGTATAATTGGAGAAAACCTGGCATAGTATGGCTTGATGCACTCGTGACTTGTATCAGATAGACGCGACGGGATTTCGTCAATCGGGTTGCGCTACGCTTTAATTAACGAGATGCGCGTTGTAAAACTGACTCACAAATTTCAACACTCAAGTTCTGTTTCCGTTGGATTAACTAACATGTACCATGCGATGGATAAAACCCACGGTATGAACAAAGATACTTATTCGCGTGCATTTCCATCACGAACCACAGTTTCGTATTGGTTTCACTCATAGAGTAGGGATAGATCCATCTGCATCCGCATGCCGTGAAACTACTGGTCGTACCAACCAGCTCAACTTACTTACCATTCCTCCATTGTTTCAAGCGGTTGCAGATTCTGATCGTAGCGTCTCAACCGAGAATCTAGGGTGTGTGCGATGGATATACATGCGAATGAGAAATGTGTCATGTTTTCTTAGGTCAACGTATTAATAAGTTGGATCTGATTATTCGTTCATTGACACGAAACAAATATCAACCGGTAGCTTGGTACTCACTCAAAAATGAGGTATACTAGTACAAGTTGAGAATATGCAAAGTTCATGAGAGCGGATCCTTTCCGATCGATAAATAGGCTTTCCTCAAACTCACCTGAGTGGCTATAAGCCGATCCAACTTTTTGGCCAATAGATCGTTCTCTACCAGCGCTTCCTTCATGCGTCGCTTTAATTTCCTGTTCTCTTCATCTGCGAAGCGGAGTTGCTCCGAGAGATCGGTTTCACGTTCTTTGGAAGCTTCCAAATCGCGTTGCAGCTGTTGTTCCTCGAACGAGGCTTCACGTGACAGTGAGGGATGGCCACCGGCAGTTTGTCGGGACTGGAAAGCATTTGTGTATCTCTTTGAGAGATTGGCAACGATTATCGGTATGTTTGCAAGACTTAAAATGCGGATCGAGTTTCTACGTTCTTTCCGTGCTAGAAGATATTCAGACTGTCATTGTTTCATGCGCTACAGTTTTAGAATTAGTAAGCAGCACGATTCGTGAAGAGCAATGTCTTCAGCAATAGGCAGTACGCTGTATATTCGGCGGCACTGTCACGCTGACGGCGTGATCTGCGTTCAGCCGACAAGGGCCACATATGCTCCTTCCCAGCTTGCAGACGACGCATTACACAATGCCTCCAATGTGAGCGGTCAAGAGCAAGTTCTTTCAAGCTTGCGGGGTTAATGCCAAGAGCTTTCATATTGCTTTTGCAATCGTCTTTTTACCCGAGTGTGGTCTACACAAAGGTCGACTTCCTAATTTTGAAACACTGTAGAGTTAATCTTTCGAAATAAGACCATTTCCAATTATGTACACATGACCCAGCTACCGTAGTTGGCGCTGTCGTAGTAAGTCGAACATGATCTATAGATCAGCCTTAGAAAGCACTACAGTATTGCGGATGCTCTTAAAACGGAAAGCATTCAGCTTCCATTCGTGTCTTGCGTGGATGATCCAAGTTTCATTGCTATGAAGCAGAGCATTTAGTACTCACGCGCTGTATAAGAAGAAGATGAAATTGACTTTATTGTTATAAACAAATTTTCAGCATCAAAAAAAATTTCACCACAATTTTTCTAAAAAATGACGATCAGGTCACGTTTGTAAAATCCACGATATTTCATTGTCCATCTTGATTGAAACGTTTATTATGATCCAGTTTATGAACACATGGACAAAAGATTCAAAATAAATCACGGAATCACATAAATTGTTTAAAAATTGCGCGTCCCAAATTGACCTGTGTTGATACGAAATCAGGATGCATTTCGTAATCAGATATCGTTGAAATTTAATTAAAAAAAAATCGGATAAAAAACATGTAGAGAAATTAATTTTACGCACGGCCGATTTGAAGGGCCCGCAAAATTGAGGATCTTTTGAAAAAAGAAAAAAAGTAAATCATCTTTGTCTTCACAGTCAACTTGTGGTTACCTCAGGCATCTGTTGATTCAAATCCACTGTGTGTGATCGCTCATTCGAATTTCGGCTTGATCATCTTGATTCGAAGTGGTTTTAGGTTAATACTCTGAGTTACACATAGTTAAATGTATTTGAACTGATACAACAATCTACCGGTAAAGTAAACAATGACACTCGGGTAAATCACAATGTCTAAATCTCACATTAGCAGCATGATCAAAAACAAAACACAGAAATCTAAAATCTAAACTTACAATGTTCTTGTCAGTGACTTGAAGTGGACCCTTCTCAAGGACGCCTTTTTCTAATCGAAGTTTCTCGACCTGGAATAAAAATGGTAAAGCACGTTTGCACTGATTTACTCAAAATCCCTTGCCATATGGAGCGGAAGGTCTCAATAGCCTGAAGCTGTACAGATGTTATGAAATTCACCTGTGATCAAGGAGATAGGCAATTCAACGTACGAGAATCTCTAGGCACCAACCTCTGATCCACGGTAAAAGATTATGGTTCTAGCGGGAGAACAACTAATGAGCTTGACATAATATTCAAAAGAATGGGGCTTAAAGCTCAGTGTATAGATGGTACCCGCGTCTTTGAGTCGCCAGCTATTATTAAGCCCAGTGTACTATGTCAATTTACAAGCCTCTGGTCATTTTTATACGGTAAAATCAATACAAACCACTACAGTTTCTTTATGGCAGCCACCTCTCACAGCCAGCATATTGACTGTTTCCAGGGTATACACAAACCAGTGTCAGATTCACGTTTGGTTGCATGGGGAACGGGGGATCAGTGACACAGGGATAACAAGCAAACGCTTCACATAGCCACAGGATTATGATATGGATGAAAAGTATACAAAGTGCATGACGTTCTTTTGTTTTCGTAGAGTGAATTCAGCAGTATTGGTAGCTAAGAATTGAAAGGCTATTACTCCCAAAAAGGATAACACCCACTGCAAAAAATGACACTAGTTTTCAATACCTAAAACTTGGAATGTAGAGAGATCAAGTGTGTTCACGTGTTATTTTCGCAACACACCACAAGTGACTTAGTGGGGCTCTTTCGGTAGACACATGTTTACCGATAATAATATTATCAGAGCGCATTCACCCTCAGGTAAAGTCTCGTAGACCCATACGTCACAATCTTTCACTTATTAATGTTAAAAACATAACTATTGATCCAAAAAATGTTCCGTTTTCACATAACTCATTCATTCATTCACCATTACTTCAGACAAAGCCAGTTTCACACTCTGCCGAATGAATGCAAACAGCACGATAGAGGTCGTGGGGTGTGTTTATGCATGTGTCATGGAAATGCATGCAAATGAGCGTTTCAGTGTCTTGATGTCGAGCCAATGTAATATCGTATGTGTTCTGTGGCGCAGACACCATTTTACCTCGAGAAAAACCATCATTTATGCTCATTGCACTTTGAAAATAATCGCGCTGAGACTGGATCGTAACGTGGTGCGATGGTTTGTGTACCTTCACATGACCCATTGAGCTATACTGGATGGTGTCTTTTGGTGCAGCACAGTTTCTAATAACAGGAATTCGATGGATAGAGGTCCGAAAAACTCAGTCTCAACCTACTTCATTTTAGCTAAAGTCTCTGGGTGGGGCCCCTTAGCCAACCCCCTATTTCGGCCTGGGAAACCGGGTATTATCACGCCCACAAGCAATCTTGTCACTTTGTTCGGCTCTAGACGCGTGCTTTATGATGATAATGATAAATATGAACGTGTCAGTAACACGACGTCTCAATTAAAATAAAACGAGTTCTACTCCCAATCTCCAAGTTACTTCTATTGTTGAGGTGCGAATTGCATTCAGGATGTGGGCTAATCATCAACTTCCGGAAGATATGCAGAACACTACTCTCCGGTACAACACATCAGCAGAAAGTGCTGAAACGACTAAAGATGACAATCGCGAACCTGTCAAAATTCGGGTTTTAGAGGATGGCTTTGGAATGGGTCCAAGCGACTGCACGCACGGGAAAAACGTCTGCCGCTATCGATCGATAAGCAATTTTTCAAGGTCGACCAAAGAATTTCAACTTGGTGAGAGCACGAAATCGATTGAAATAGCAGCACCAAATGTCAACAGGGACAGATATTTTAAGCTTAGAGTTGTGGTAATGTGATCTGCTTATATTAACAGAATGTGTGGATAAAAAAGCTCATTTGCATGCATCTCCTTCGCACATGCACACCCACCCCACGACCGGTTTCGTGCTGTTCGCACTCATCAGCGACAATAGGATCAGGATCCGCATGCGCTTGAAACAGTGGAGAAATGGTAAACAAGTTGCGCTATTATTCCACTATTGGATAAGGTTGGTACGACCAACCTGTTCAATCACATGAGCCCCCACTCATGTAGACTGGGTTTAAAACCTATGACCATGAATAAAAAAGGATCATTTACATGCACCTCCTTCACACACACACCTCACGACCGGTTTAGTGCTGTTTGCACTTATCAGGTGGCTCGTGTGATTGAACAGGTTGGTCGTACCAACCTTACCCAACAGTGGCATACAAGCGCAACTTGAATGTGTGGATGTTTTGTTATTTGTCATGTGCGTACAGCGAAAGGCGCTTTGGCCGATTGGCTATATCTTGTGTTGTGGGTTTCGTCCGTGATGGTCAATAACTTCGTAGAGGTTGACCCCGGGGGATGAATCGTTACACAATCGTCAAGTCAAGGACATGGTTTTGTTGGGATCAAGTACCCTTGAACCCTGTGCAAACAACGCTAAAAATTGGGAAAAGGATGTGCGTCCCCCCCATTAACCTGACTTAATTATATCCCACTTACAGTATTTAAACAGATACAAATAATGATCAGAAATAGTATAGCAACTGCGTGATTGTTTCTTCCAAGTGACAGAATTGTAATCACTTATACCAATTTGTGTTGATGGAATTAGTGAACAGCGCTCGCGTTACAAGTCTTAGCCGCTCGATAACCACATTAGACATTACATTTGTTTTTACTAAAAAGTTTCATTTCTCAGCTGAGACTTTGACTCGTGATCGGACGATACAGGTTCAAATACCGCGCGTTTACCCACTTTGGGAATCGTGCTCGGCAAATATCCACTGATTACATCCTGTAAAGTGTAATAGTTCGAATGTCGAAGACAAACTCTAGCATAGTGACCCAATTGACGCACTAAATTGCGAAAAAAATGTGTACAGTAACATTTACACCACTGCATATTTAGACACCAGATACGTTTGTCTATGCATTCGCTATGTAATTACCGAAACGATAGAACCATAGGAACCCCTTGTGGACCAACGCAATTCTGAAATACTTAGAAGCAAGTAGAGCTTGTTAAACATTATAGTTGTTGGCCTACGTTGTTCGAGGTCATCCTTGGCTGCCCGTCACAAGAGTACGGCTATTTCATGCACCACAGTGTTTCGAATGTCTGAACCGAACGTTTCAGAACAATTTCCCCGGCCGGGCCCCACAGCGATAGGCAACCCGCGATCGATCGCAGCAGTCCTGATTTACGGTTAGCAGCTGAGATAACTATTCTCGCTTTCCCAGCTTGGGGATGACGCTTTACTCAGTGCAGATGAAGATAACGTTCCAGAGCAAGTTCTTTTTAACTCCTAGAGTCATCAAGAGCTTTCATATCTCATTTTGCATTTGTCTTTGTACCGCCAGTGTGGTATAAACAAAAAGCGAGTTCCTGATTTCAACTCATCATAGAGTAGATATTTCGTATCCCGAACATTTCCCTTTGTGTACATATGATCAAGCAAACGTTGGAGGCGCTGACTTAGTAGGGTGAACATGCTCTGTAGACCAGCTTTAGTAAGCACTTCTGTATTTGTCACTTCGTCCGTCAACGATATGTTCATATAGAAATGAATCGAAATGATGCAATGTCCTTTGAACATCATTCAAACTCGCAGCGTTCTTTTTTTAAACATTATTATCCTCAGAAGGTAAAGCAAGTTTGAGCAACACAGGCATCTGTTACAAAAGCATCCGCTCAAGGTAGGAAAAGAGGTATAAACTTTGATATCTTCAAAACATTCGGCCAAACACTCAATCAGATTTGATCGGCATATAATGCGAGGTTTTGCTATGCACCCCAAGGTTGTTCATTCGGATACAACCAATATTTTATGATAACAAGCGAGTTTAGTTTCCCTTTTAACGGAGATTGTTCCATCTGTCAACTGCAATATACAATTTCCACCAGCAGGAACCCAGGACTGTATGCAATAGTCAGATTTTCTGCCATTTGACACAGCCATTTGAAAGCAACCTTTGAAGCGATTAGCTTGAAAAGGAAGTAATATGATATCAGTCCGTTAAGCCAAGTCTTCTAATTAACCCTTTCAGGACGGATATTACCTTTTGGTTACATGAACTTCGCAAGTCATCTTAAGCTAATTCTAACTGAATTTTCCGAATTTTTTTGCACGGCGGCATACAGAATTTTGACAACTGCAGGGTGGTTATCTTCTTCGTTCGCAATCATTATTGACTTGTCCACAGTGAAAGAGAAAGTATGTGCTAGTACGGGTTTCGAACGTATCCTCACAATTCGCAGTTTTGTGAGCCGAATAAAAATCGTGTGAAAGTCTCAGTTATTATAAATTTTGTTCCAGTATAAACTTACTCATGCCTACAAAGACATTATGTAAAAAATTGAAATAAATCAGAAAATCTTCGAAATGCGTTGCGTTTAAATAGATGTAACCTTTATGTTACATCCGGCAGAAGTCACCAAAATCGTACGCTGGTGACTTATGCCGGATGTAACCAATTGGTTACATTTTGTTATTTTTTCAATTATGTGAATATCACAAACTTTTTATATTATTTTTGTTATTTAACCCCTGGGCAACTCGTTTCCGAAGAAAAAATATTTTATTCCGTGTTAGAAAATAATTCAGGCATGGAAGGGTTAACCACTACCTACCGTCTCTTCAAACAATGGTCAACAATTCAAAGATGTCATCCTCATATTCTTCATAATGAACTTTTCGGATTGCTTGAATAAATATCCGAATAAATGAAACATTAAGGCAATTAAAGACTTGAGGTGGATTTTGGATTTTCTATGGCTAACCAACAAAACCACGGAGACTCCTCTGATTATTGGCCATGCAATTAACTCCTACTTACGAATTCCCCATTTGGCTGGCATTTTTGACGTGATTTTGCTGAAAATCGACCATTTTCGGTAGGGAGCGAAAATTAGTTTAGGAAACGACATTTTTGAAACAGTTGTTGCGATGTAAGAATAAAATTTCAGGTTTATTAAAACAGTCCAAGAAACTGTTACTAATAAACAAAAATCCTGGTTTGGTACAAGAATGTGATAAAAGTTATCAAGCAAGGAAATGTTAAAGTATTTTCTTAGACTAACCTCTAATCGCAACCTTCCCAATTCGTTCTCTGCTGCGATCCGACCCGCTTGGCTGGCCTGCAATTCATCCTTTAACTGTTTACTTTCTTCTTCGTAAAATGCACGCTTTTCGTCCAAAATATCCAATTCATTGTTTAACCGTACTCCAACTTCTTTAGCCACTCGAATTTCTTCCTAAATTGAAAGCGTGTGTTTAACCGGTCAACAACAGATGTCTTACCTCCAAGTTCCGAATATGTGCGATGTCTGCCTCGCTGTACAACTCCGCTTCCAATCGGGCCAGACGTTCTTCAAGGTTTGCACGTTCGGCCTCGCATTGCTCAAACCGCCGTTCGGCCTTGCGAAGTTTGAATTGAAGGATACGGCAGGTTTTATTGGCCGCTTCAAGGTCACGAGTAAGTTCGCGCATTGCATCCCGATCATCTTCCTATAGGAAAACGTTATAGAGTTTTGCTAAAGTGTGTATGGAGTTTCTGCATTCCTCGATTAACAATGAGGCTATTGACTGGCCTGAATGGTACTGAGTCCCATATGATAAAATCTCTTTCAGAAGTATACAGTTGACAGAATTAACTGACTATAGTGAGACATGAGCGGCACGCAATGTTTTACAACCCGCGAAACTTCAGGTCAAGCGCAAAGATTGCTCCCAAGGGAAAAATGAGATTACTGCAGTATTCTGAATGTCACATTGGATGGACAGTCACGTCATGACGCTCCTTGATCATTGTTCAATGCAAAGTACAGCGGACTGTTTAACTTTAAATTGCCGTTTTAAGATATGCTTCGTGTTAAAAATAGTGCTGAATTGACAACGATACAAGCCCTGGAAATTCTTTCTAAAGGCTAGGGTAAGAGCGCTTAGCCATAAGATGAAAGCGCACTTACGTTGGTTGAGTTTTGTTTTACGAGAATAGCAAAGATCTGGTGTCTGGAGATTATTACTCTATGGTGAGTTAAAATCAGGACCGGAAGTAGACAGGGGACACCGCCTTGACGAGTGCAAAATTACGCTTACAAAAGAGTAAAGGAAAGCATTCGTTATCGACCCTGTGAGTTGGGAAGAACTTATTTTAGACCCCTTAATTCAAAGGCATCGTAAGAAGCGTCATTCTTAGAAAAAGGGCTGCTAAACGTGGATAACGTTGCCATCACACAACTGTTGACGATCGTCCGAGTACTGTGTGAAGAGATTGTTACTTCCAAATCGGACTGTTTGGTTATCTGAAACGCGCTGTGGAGTATGGAATCAACATGCGCTGGGATGTACATCA
>JACCGJ010026106.1:0-12338 GCA_013407085.1 Atriophallophorus winterbourni | reverse complement strand
TGGATTAATCCGGCTAGACTTAACGTGCCTGCCAGCGCAATTGCCTGGCTAAACCTATCTTTGGACAACACTAAGATACGGCATGTTTTCCGTTTCGCTTAAAGTTTGTCTACAGGTTGGTCGTGCAAGCCTTATTCAACAGTGAGATAGTCTAATAGTCTTGTGGTATCCATGATCTCAGCCAATGCACTTCCTAATAATAGATTTCATACTGTATAAACTCACTGGATATGTGTAGTACGATTATGTCCCCTTAGCCTTCCTACATATCTGCGTGTTAAATTGATTTGCCCAAGGTACTGAGCGACATGCAAAAATACGTTAGTCTCACTACCGTTTCTTCATCTCCCCTTATATCTGTCTATTCCTTGGCAAATTGACAATATATTTGCCCCTGCACAGTTTTACAGGCTGGAGTCTCTAACATTTCCTGTTCTTTTTCTTCCTCATATCTGTCTAGGCCTTGGCAACCTGATCGTTTCTTAGCCCACGTGCAGTTTCTGACTGTGGCACTTTGACTGGATCAGACTTGTGCTTTCATACCATACCATACAGTTTTACTTGCTTATCTGCTATTCCTACTTCATATTGCTTGGCACTTTCTCTGGCTTCAGACTTGTGCTTCATGATGATGATGATGATCTAACCGTTGCGCTTAGACTGGACTTTAAGATGGTGTCATGGTCTGTGCATCCCTTTCACTCAACCGAATCTTACTGTCTCTCCCTGTTGACGGCATGCAACCGGAAACCGGTTTTGATATGACAGCTAGGTGTATGTGAGCATAACATTCATCGTCATCACAGACAGCATTACACCGGTAGCATGTACCGAATGCTTAACTTCAACACATCCATGGAAAAGTGAAATCCTAAAAGATGGGCAAGGGTGGGACTTAAATATCTACGGATTCTATAGAAGAGTAAGCACAAACAAACTGGATGAGGTGCCTACACCTCGAATGAAACATGCATTCAAACAAGTTTGTAGAGCGACATCAGCATGGCATCTTCCTTGCAGCTTTCACTGACATGCATCATAACAAGCTTTTATCGTCACTCCGCTTGACAACATACAAGGATAAGCAAAAACGCCAATAAGATGCTTAGTGCAAGACCACCATTGAACACGATTTCGGGACATATGATGAAGCGATATCTGATCGCGGGGACCCCAGCCAGAATGATGTGCTGCGCCAACTTTGTAAGGGTTACTAGTAAGGGATTTTAGCAGCCTATGCTACGTGACGGTTTGGCCACCACGAGATTTAAGCCAATCAGGATTTGGCGTCGCAAAAGGAATCCGTTCCGGAAGTCGGTGGTCCAGCATCCGCATTATTTGCTATTTTCATTTGTTCGAAATCGGTGGTTGAGCATAACATTACATTGGTCTTGAGCGCTCGATCCGCAATCATTTTGTGATTCGGCATGTGAACATCATAGTTTTTGTAAGAACCCTATTTAATATTGGCATCCGAGTATGGCTTTGTTCACCATGTTCCAAGGCTTACTGAACCTGATCTTACTGTCTGCATCTGATGATTGCAAACAACCAGAAACCGGTTGTGGAGTGGCTATTGGCACAACACTACTTTGATTCAATCTTCTTTTAAATTAACTAATCGCTCTTATTTTTAATTTCAAACTATAGTTATGCTTATATTTTTGTGCTTACTTTCGCATTTTCCTTACGAGTTTCATTTTCATATCTGTCTAGTTCTTGGCAACCTGACAGCATCTTAGCCCACGTGCAGTCGATGACTGTGCGACACATGATCAGTCTTGTGCTTTCATACTTACATGCATGCATACATATATACACACGTTTTAAATTAAACACTGTATTTCAGTTGGATTTCCAATGAGTGTCGGTTCAACTACCGTTGAACTCGACCAAGTGGCAGTTGAGAATTTTCGGACATATTTGAAGTTTCCCACTGTGCATCCGGATCCTGACTATGGACCAGCTGTTCAATGGCTATGTTCGCAGGCGAAGGAACTGGGATTAGACTACACCATCACTGAACTTGTTCCTAACAACCCAATTCTCGTCATGTGTTGGAAGGGAAGTAACCCGAAACTCAAGTCGATTTTGCTAAATTCGCATATGGATGTCGTTCCCGTGGATCATTCGTGCTGGACCCATCCTCCGTTCGATGCAGTTCTTGATTCTGACAATAAGATCTTTGCAAGGGGTAGTCAAGTGCGTCATTCTCCGATCTTTTTCCAGTAAACAATCGCTCCCATTTTGAGTCAATTTTTACACCTTTATTGTCCAGGACATGAAATGTGTTGGAATTCAGCAACTTGAAGCGATCCGTCGGTTGAAACATAGTGGTGTCAAAAACTTATCTCGCACCGTTTACATAAGCTTTGTGCCAGATGAAGAACTTGGTGGAAAACGTGGTATGCAACCATTTGTGGAAGGACAGCCCGCAATCGGACAGTCTTTTATTCGCTTCGATGAAATGAACATCGGCTTGTGTCTAGATGAGGGCATTCCAAGTTCAACGAATGATTATTCTGCATTCTTCGAAGAGCGATGCCAATGTTGGTTTATCGCTCATTTCTCGGGTGTTGCGGGTCATGGATTGACCTTGCTAGACGGTACAGCGGGTGAAAAACTACATGCTTTTTTGAACTAGTACGTTTTCTTGGCAAATTTTCTTTATTCTCTCGTATCTTTGCGTTTGGCATAACTTTCGTCTTACGTAAGTTTTTGGACAGCAGCTTATGAGTTTTCCCATTGCTCTATATTTTGCCAATTCCAACTGATTGGCCTCATGCTTTGCGTTTCTTTGTTTCAAGTTTATCAGTAAGTGATTGCATATCAAATATGGTGATGACAGCGGTTGTTGTGACGCGCGTAAAGGCGTGTTGTTGATGCGTTTACTGCAGTGTGGCCGCGTATACACGAAGAACCATATGCCCACTTTTCTGGTATTCTTTATAGATAGGCTGCATTAACTGTGTTCTTTGTCTATTTCTAGTCATTTTGTCTCGATGACATTCAAAGTCGGTTTCGTTGGACTTTAATGGTTCTGCCTTTCCGTTTTTAGTTTCTACTCATTTGATTGCGAAACAATCGGGCGTTCACAAAACTCCTATCCTAGTAGGAGCAACAACCTGTCATGATAATTTTTTTAAAATCTAATGTTCAATTAGTATAGTATGGTATGAAAGCACAAGCCTGATCCAAGCAAAGTGCTGCACAGTCACAGACTGCACGTGGGCTAAGATACTGTCAGGTTGCCCAGGCCTAGACAGATATGAGGAAGAAAAAAGAACAGAAATGGTAGTGAGACTCCAGCCTGTTTCAGCATGCAGCCCACTACCTCTGGCCAATCAATTTAGCATGGTTTTAGCCGCACAGCACAAAGTACTGCACGATTGCAGATCCGTGCTCAAATACATCTTTTGTTTGCATATATATTGGACAATTAATTCAAAAGCGAACAGTGTGATTTGATGTGTAGTGTTTGTTCAGTGTGTGAGCACTGGAAATCACCCTTTGATCATTTATTTGAACACTGTTATTAGTTTTACGAACACAGTAACAGCCAAGCTTTCTTTATGAGTTGTGCAACCTTTCCAAAGTCGGCGCAGCACGTCTTCCTAGCTGGTGTCCCCGCGATTAGATATCGCAGTGGTTACTTATGCGTCCGTATATGTATTGTATTGTATTAAATCACAAGCCTGGTCCAGGCAAAGTGCCGCACAGTCAGAGACTGCACGTGGGCTAAGATACTGTCAGGTTGCCCAGGCCTAGAAAGATGTGACAAAACAAATAGAAAGAAAATAGTAATAGTAATGGTAGTGAGACTCCAGCCTGTTTCAGCATGCAGCTCACTACCGTTGGCCAATCAATTTAGCACGATGTTAGCCGTATATGACCCGAAACCGTGTTCAGTCGCGGTCTTGCACTAAGCACCTTCTTGGCGTGTTTGCTTAACCTTTATGTTGTCACGTGGAGTATGGAGAAAAAGGATTTTATGAGGCATGGCAAGAAGGAATCTGTCATACTGATTTGGCTCCACTCGTGAAACTTGATTGATTGCATGTCCCATGTGAAGTGTAGGCACCTCGTCGCAGTTTGTGTGTGCTTACTCTTCTATAGAATCCGTAACTATTTAAGTCCTACTCTTCCCCATATTATAGTATTTTACTTTTCTAATGGTTGTATTGCAGTTAAGCATTCGATGCATGCTACCGGTGTAATTCTGTCTGTTGATGATGAGGTGTGTTTGGCATAATTACGTAATTACTAACATTTACATAAAACGTTGTCCACAAGCCATTAAAAATTGCGCAAACTTGATCAAGGTTTATTGCTAGATTCTACAATAAACTTTTGTCACGCTTTATAGTTTTCGTGTCAGCTTCCTTTATCCTTATCATTTGTTGCTGTCAGCATAATGAAATTCCGTGCCGATGAAAAGGCTAAACTCGATCAGTTAGGCGATACTTCCTTGTTGGGTGAAGTTACCTCGGTGAATCTCACGATGATCCGTGGTGGGCAACAACATAACGTACTCCCTTCAAGCCTGTCTGCTTGGTTCGACGTTCGGCTCCCTCCTACTCGTAGCCTGGAAAGTTTCAAAGGTTTGCTGAATCAATGGGCCGAAAAAATTGGCGGTGGTGTCGATGTAAGTCCATTTTTATCTAAAAGAAACTCAACGAATACAAGATTTTTCCAGGTCAACTAGCCGCCTTTAAATTTGATGATATGGGTTGACGTCTGTTCTTTTCATCGTTTTCAAGTTGTTCGCAACTTTTCTGGTATTGGAGTTTGTTGACTTTTTGACTTCAATATGTATCAACGTGGTTATCTATCGCGGATGTGCAATCGTACAGTACTTCTGTGCGGTGCGGCTAACATCGTGCTAAATTGATTGGCCATAGGTGGTGAGCTGCATGCTAAAACAGGCTAAAGTCTCACTACCATTTCTATGTTCTTTCTCATATCTGTCTAGGCCTGGGCAACCTGACAGTATTTTATCTCACGTGCAGTCTCTGACTGTATGGCACTTTGCCTGGATCACGCTTGTGCGTTCATTCATTCATAGCATACACACACATACGTTACTTTCGCATGTGTTACACGCTTCTGTTCTTTGAAACTATACCATTACACTCAAACTGATCCAATCTGCTGTGACCATTCTGTTTCTTTTAAAATACCACACCATAGGTTTAACACATTGCATTTACAATCCATAGGGTATAGTATCTTAATTGTTAAGTCGAATTGACAGTAATAAACCAACGGGCTTAACTAAACAAGATCAGAAAGGATGATCTTATCACCGTTTTTGGCAAGAACGTGAAAGCAGGAGTAGATCCCAAAAGTAACTTGGAATGAAAGCACGAAGGAACTAAAATCAATTTTCAAGCGTTTCGGGACAAGCGAAATGAGACAGGTGAAGAGGTGTGCCGTGCACGCCAAGAGTATATTTAAATTCAATTTGGTGAAAAAGGCAATCGCAGCAGTCAAGCAGAATAGCATGATTTCACTCGAGTATTGTTAAAGAAATGCTTCAACCCATTAAACCAGTCAACAAACAAGAATGAAAGAACCACTATAAGCGATTAGAGGTAAATTAAAAAATGGATTGAGAATTTTGAACAGATTCTCAACCGGCCACCAGCATAAAAGCCCCAACATCTAATACAGACTAAGTGCCCGTTGACTCGAAGCATTGGCATCTTGTTCATCTTCCTAATGATCTTTCCCAATGTGGCAACTAGCGACGCGTTATGCGACTATGCATCCTCGGTAAGTTATTCATCAGAACGGTACTGTAGATACCGCCAATAAATAAGGGATTGAAATTTGAGCTTCCAGGCTTGCTTGATAATCACCATTGTACCTGACTCATAAACTTTGATAATGCCTTCAACACCATTCAAAGGAAGACCATCTCGAACCATATGAGGCACTATGAAATACCTTTAAAGATCATCATCATCATCATCCATTAGATATGCGAAAACCCGTCATGCCAACAGGGAGCTGACAATACCATTCACAGTGAAGACTGACGTGAGACAGCTTTGCATGCTGACTAAATCAAGAGAAGAATCACAGAGTTTGGATGGTGTCTTCTTTTTTTATCGTTCACACAGCAAAACGAATTTTGATTCGCTTAAGCAATTTGCAAGAAAAACCACTATATCTGTTAAGAAAAGTCGTGCTGGCGTTTGTCCGTATTGTCTATCTAGAAAGCGTGGTCGATGGTGTTGGCGAAGCAGATGAGCAATTTACGAGCCGTTTCAACAAAACTTAACCCGTGCATAACAATTCCCAGTCTACCTGGAACTCCAGATTTCTTTTTCAGGACAGCAAGAAGTAAAATTTAAATAATAAAGGGCAAGGCAGTCCTCCTTTTGTGATAGACATGGAATTTGACCAACAACATTGCAACACGTTTTCGTTGTGTGTCGAGAATGATTCTAAGCACATGGAATCACAGATCCGAGAGCAGCAAGCTGGCTTCCGGCTTGTGTCGACCACATTTTTACTTTTCGACGGATCTTAGAACTGCGACTCACTTATGGACAGCCATTATTTGGACTTCAATCGAGCATTTGATTCAGTCGATCGAAATGTCCTGTTTAACACCTTGCTGTGCGAAGGCGTTCCGCAAAAGTATGTCAACATACTACGTGCACTTTATGCTCATGCTTCCGGATACGTTGGGGTTTACAACGAACTCTAATCCACTCTAACGCCACAAGTGGCTGGGGTCCCCGTGGTTAGATATCACAGTCGTTTGTTACGTGTCGGGATATGACAAGAAACCGTGTTCAGTCGCGGCCTTGCGCTAAACATCTTGGAGTGTTTGCTTAACCTTGTATGTTGTCACGTGAAGTAAGCAGAAGGACTTTATGAGGCGTGGTAGGAAGGAATCTGCATGCTGATGTCGCTCTACTCGTTCACGAAACTTGTTTGAATGCTTGTTCCATTCGAGGTGTATGCACCTCTTCCCAGTTTGTTTTTGCTTACTCTTCTATAGAATCCGTAGCTATTTAAGTCCCACTCTTCCCCATCTTTTAGGATTTTACTTTTTCATGGATGCATGGCAGCTAATCATTCGGTACATGCTACCGGTGTAATACTGATGAATGTATACATACATGCATATGCATATACGTGATCAACTTGTCCCGCTTCATAGGCAATCGCCACTGCCGCTTGCTGATCGCAATCAGTTTTCCTAGCTGTTGCCTCTCACTTCGCGTACTTATATCTGTTTCAGTAATAGCTCCATGTTTTATTTTCAGTTCGAATTTGTCAACACCGGTGTCACAGGTACCACACCTACTACCTCTCAGCTCCAAACGGAAAATCAAGTGTGGCATACATTAGAAGCAGTGTGCGCTGAATTCGGTGCAAAGGTGACGAGAAAGATTTTCCCCGGTGGAACGGACGCCAGGTTCGTTCGTCAGTATCATACACTCCCAAACGCTGCTGCTGCTGGAGCACAACCTATCTGCGCGGTGGGTTTCACCCCGGTTAGAAACACACCGGTCCTACTGCATGATCACGACGAGTTTCTGTCTGTTGACGAATTCCTCCAGGGGTGTCGGATCTACGCGAAACTGCTGCAAGCGCTTTCAAACTTGACAGACTTTTAATCAGGTTGAGGACGCAACCAAACTTTGATTTTGTGGTACTTTTTCTATACTCGTTTGATTCAATAAATAATTAACCGAAATATCAATCACGTTACAGTCTTAAAAAGTTAGATATTCGTAATTATTTTCGTGAGTGATATGCAGACCGAATGTCAAAGTTTTAAGGCACGGAGACTGCTTCTTTTTGACCCAGATAACCTAACAGCTTCATCGTCTGTTCAGGTCTTGACTGTTCTCGCTTTTCTTAAAGGAAGATTATGCTGAGTATTCGTTATATTAAACGTGTGGTTTATACCCGCATACATGACTGGTCTTGTCGTAAAAATCATCTGGGTGTTTGAGTTAATTTTTGTGTTGTTGCGCTGAGTGGGGGTGTTAAAAGGCTGTTGTATTCGTTTCTTAAGTCGAGCTCAAAACACGATTTTTAAAGTCTTGTATCGTACAGCTCAGTAGCGTTGTTAACACGGTTACATGTACTAAAATTGGCGCTTGGACATTATCATGTATTGCACCTGTGTTAATTAACCGGCTGAGGAAGACCAACAACATTTCAGCGTATTACCAGAGATGCGCGTTTGGTATACGTATGACTGATCACGGTCGCTCCACAGCTGTTAAAATGTACCATTCCTCCTACCCGTCTGCTAATTGGTACCCAAAGTATGCTGGGAACGCCCTCCTTACACTTCCGTTCATGACGCGACACTAAAACTGCCTTGAGAGTTCCGCGTTGCACACGACCACCTAATAAAAGGAAAATTCGGTAATTCGAATTACCCAGGAAAAACCCGAATTCTATGACATGGAAGCATTTATTTCACTCTTGGATTTCGAGCGTTTCTTTCTTTTACGTTTCCGTTGTTCCGGCGTTTGTACAGGTACTGTGTTCACAACGGGAGGCTGGTAGACGGGGAGATGTTCCAAACCATCCAGTTGCAATGTTTGGTCTTCGGGTGAGAGAATGCGCGAGACGTGTTGCACCCTCAATAGCGGCCATAATTGTTCGAGTGTAATAGATTCGAGTTGTCGTGGATTGTACACGTACAACTTGGTTGCATCAATTTTGTATTGATCCCATGGTTCTGGATTAGGTTCTACAATTAGGAATGTTTGCGGGTGATGGAACAATTATGTGAAATGTAACAGGCAAATCGATTAGACAATGTGCAAATAAGCCGAATGAATTTCCCACTTGACTGCTTCGCAGTCCTGTAGTTTCAGGTTTGTTTTGACTAGCGACCATCATTGTATCTATTACTATTTACCTGAGACTGGTCAATACGAACGCTGGGCAGTTCTGCGCAACCGAATCTCGCTAGCGCGGCATCTATTTATCGATTAAAGAAAAGGCCACAGCAGAAATTCTGATTTAGGCTATCATTTGATCGATTGGTAAATGAAACAGAAGCATCGACAGTAAATGTCATTTACTGTGAATGGTTGGATGTGCAATCGTGCAGGACACCTGCGCTGCATGGGTAACACTGTGCCACCAGGAACCGAGCTGCATGCGAGAACGCGCTGGAGTCTCGCCGTATTTTTGCCTTTCGGACAGCATTATGCGTATGCTAGAGGCTAAACCGGGCATAAAAGTTGTTAGAACGGTCACACCGCTGCAGGTGAACGAGAAATTGGTACAAGCGGTGCGACGTCAAGAACGATATGAGAATAACTATTGATTGCCACTGAGAATCTGTTTTTCTTTTCCTGCACAGCTGAGCAACCTGATGGTAATCCACGTGTATCACGCCGCGACATGGCAAAAAGCGAATATTTTCATGCAAGAGGTTGTACAATTAAGAGAGCAATGAGTGTGGGAGTAATCATTCTCGAAAATATCATTATATCGGTATTGCGTACTGATGCTGTGTTTAGGTATGAAATCACAAGCCTGATCCAGGGAAACATGCCGCACCGTCATAGACCGGGCTAAGATAGTCTATGTTGTCCAAGCCAAGCCAGATAGGAGAAATAAAAAATATGCACCCAGTTAACCAGATCGGCTACGTTTCGGTATTAAAGTATGTGGCCTATTATTATTTAGTGAAGCCACAGATTGATCGTGCACTTTACAGTCGAAATACGCTCTTTGGTATTGGCCTACGATTATGTCTCAAGACTAACAGTCGTGATACTAAACTTATATCGCCTTATGAATGTAAACCACTGTAAATCGAAAATCGGTGTTCATGAAACTGGTCCTCGCCAGTGACAGGGGCCAAGGCAGCCAAATGAAGAACGCGTTGTCTACAAAGTATGTATGAAAGTACAAGCCTGGTCCAGGCAAAGTGCCGTACAGTCAGAAACTGCACGTGGGCTAAGATACTGCGAGGTTGCCCGGGCCTAGACAGATATGAGAAAGAAAATAGAAATGGTAGTGAGACTCTAGCCTGTTTCAGCATGAAGCTCACCACCGATGACCAATCAATTTAGCACGGTCTTAGCCGCACAGCACATAAGTACTGTACGATTGCACATCCGTGCAGTTGTCTATATAGAGGACGTAATTGCCATGGAACGGTATATCGAAGGCGCAGATGGGGTACATAGCAATCTCGCATGCAGCTGACGCGCGTGGGTTAGCGTAATTCGAGACCAGTGAACTGGTGGATTAGGCAGCGCGAAAGTGTGATTCATTAGGCAATTTCGATTGCTGACACCATGATTGTATGCAAAAAGATAAACTAATCGTATAGAATAAATGGTGGAGCTCTAGAATATTCAAATAAAAGCCAGTCATAAATACAGTATCATAGTTACTTTCCGAGAGTATCAGTAGTGTGAGATACCAAATAAGAGCCTAGTGAGCAAATTCACGCACGTACAAGGTAGCAGAAACGGTTAAACTTGAAAAATAACCGTCCTCATGTGGGTGGAGCAAGGGATGTATGAAATTACAATCCTGGATGCGGGCAAAGTGCAGCACAATCGCAGAGAGCATGTAAGCGTGGGCAGACAGACAAAAACAGATATTGGCTGCAAGAGTGCCCGGATGTGCAATCGTGCAGCATTTCTGTGCTGTACGGCTAACATCGTGCTAAATTGATTGACCAACGGTAGTGAGCTGCATGCTGAAACACGCTGGAGTCTCACTACTATTTCTATTTCCCCCCTCATATCTGTCTAGGCCTGGGCAACCTGATAGTATCTTAGCCCACGTGCAGTCTCTGACTGTGCGGCACTTTGCCTGGATCAGGCTTATGTTTTCATACATTGGCTGCAAGAATCCAAAGTGTTGTCGCATGCAGCTCACTACCGATATCAGGTGCGCATGGATGCATGGAAGGGAACATCAGGCTGGCGTAGTTTCATCTTAATTCTCGCCACAAGATAGCAAAGCTTACACAAACACAGTATTCAACCACAGTTAACCTTTTAACTCTCGCACTTTACCACACTTTCCATTCTGGCAACTGAGTTCTTTAGTTTCCCACTGGGCGCCATCTGACTCGCAGCCGAAAACTCAACACAATCATACAGCTAGCATTCCTTATACGTTCTTAATTTTTGAAACCCCGAACTGAATAAAATCACCCAAGTTACGCTTGAATGAGTAGAAATAATGCTTGAGCATACTCACCGGTTCGATCGATCGGTTTGACCTCGAGAGCGATTGAGGCTGAACGTTTCAGAGTTGCTGGAAGCGGTGTTCCGTTTGCACTACCCTCTGTGCACAACCGCAAAGGACCGATATGCTCATGAATTTGTTTCAGCCAGTCTGATATTTCCAGCGAAACGCGTGGGGATGAACAAATCCCTATAGCCAACACCTGTGAAAAAGCGTCTTGTCAGATGGCTGGAAAATTTGAGCAAAGTAAAAAATTGAGCAGTGAACATACTCGTTTGAATTTGTACAACGTGGTGGTGAACATCTGAACTAACGAACCAGCAGGCTTGATTGATATCAGAGGAATATTTGTTGCGGAACATAAATGTGCCAGATGATGTCCTAATTGGGAGGGCAACCAAGCGGAATCGAGGAGCACACACACGACTGACAGGTTGCCCGAAGTGGGATTTTGCTCTTTCAGTGACGATTCTAAAAGCCGTATAACTCGATTCACGCCAATGCTGAGGTGGGACCTAGAATTATTCAATATGAAATCGTCAAAATTGCGGAATAACAAATTCTGTTACTTGCGAAATTGTAAATTTAGTTATAGCCAAGAGACGGATCATACAATAGGGTCGCGAATGAGTCAATTAGTGTGGTCTACTCGCAAACGCAGAAGTTTGTTTTTGTACATATACGTACATTCCACACACAAAATTATCACTGATAAAAATTACAAAATATCAAATGTCATAAAACAGCTACTAAAATAAACCTGAAGAATCGATAGCAGTTTGAACATGTATAAAATTAGTTGAAAAGCATATATGCCTAAATGTAAACGACTGTTGTGCCCCAATGACAAACACAGAATCGAAGCATTTTCGTCTCTTTTGGTGGAATCCCTATGTTCAAATTTCGATCAATAATCTGTTGCAAAGGTTGTCATAGCCGTGGAGTGGGGATAAGCTCCCACTGTCGATTAAATGCTCCCATATGGCGCGCATCTCAAACAGCCTCTGGCAACCAAGTCCAGCTTCTGGCCTACACGAGTGGCTCCCGAGCCCGGCGGAACTGCTTCTACCAACAGGAGAAGGGGCAAAGGCGAGTGACTGGCGCCTGAAAACCAGTTTGCTTCGGGCAGATGG
>JACCGJ010026097.1:0-11874 GCA_013407085.1 Atriophallophorus winterbourni | reverse complement strand
AGTCGTTCTACTCATGGCGATACTGCGTGCGCGGTCCTTGCGTTTATACCCAGATTTACTTTTAATCCACCTTGGTACCATATTCAGCAGTTGAAACTTAACCAGAATCTTTGATATTAAGATCGAGAAACACGAATTCCAGTAAATTAACGGACGAATTTTGGTGCGTTGAATGCCGGTATGTAATTGTTCTATGGGGAGCGTATCGTTGAATTTTAATGCCGGTACACCAGAGTAGTCACACACACGATCTGCTTCGGTCAAATGAGCTTAAGCTTATTTTTCTACGTACATCATATTTTCTTCGTCTTTCAGTACCAAAATGATTGTGTAACACTTTTATTTAGTTTACTGTTAGAAAACGACTTTAAAATACGGAGGGTCCAGTAGTTCAACGAAACCAGCAATGTAGTTTTCCATGCAATCCATGAATCTGGAGGAGGAAAAAACTTAATATCTGTTGAAATGGGTGTAGGTTTGCAAACAGTATCTGACAAATACTTTGAAATAAATGCGAAAACACTCGTGGCGAAATTCGTTGTCCATCAGTAAGAGCACGTAGGCACGAGATAAAACAAATTGTATTCCGAAACATTAACTATGATTAATAATATCAAGCAACGTTATGTGCAATATTCGGCCATTCAAAATAGTCCAAAATGTTTGGTCACAGATGTAGGACACAATTACCATGCACCATTTTATGTAAAAGTAAAATAGAAGGATTGCCCGCCAAATGGTCTGAAACGACCTCGCCTGGTGAACAGTGGAAATTTGACGAGGCTACCCCATGGTATTTAATGTTGTCAAGGTTTTGAGGGCAGAAATTTCAGACACCAACATCACTAGCTTAGAATCGTGCACAGTCAAGAAACATCTAAAGCGTCTTTGACCTTTCTGTGTTTTTCGGCAAGTCTCTAAAAACACGTCTCAACCATGACTCTCAGCTGCTTCCCTGTGGATGTGTTATGGATCTGCACTATGCTTGTAACCGACAATTCGGTCCGGGGAAAATCGAGTTCAACGTCAAAGATTTCAGTCACGATATAAACACCAATGTGTCTATCCAACGGTTGAGTGACGCGTCCAAGCCCACCAAAATATTGACAAGACAATACGTGAGATGAGTACGGTACTATTGAAGCAAAATAATTATACAATAAAAATAGCAAACCTCAATTATTCCGCTTCGTACTGAATCCAAAAACAAGATTATTCAACAGCAACAATGACCACGAATGATTGCAACTTCAAATAGCGCGCAAACGGCCAAATAAAGATACAGAAATATAAGCTCAAGAACGAATAAATTCAAGTAGTTCGGTAAAACAAAAATGGTAAAAATATACAAAAATACCAGTAGATTTAAACAGTTAGTTGTCAATAAAATAAATTCAATGTACATCTTACACCGCCCCCCGAAATCCGCGCCGGATTTCTCAAAGGCTGACAACGTACATGCTCTGGTATCCTACCCTATATCTTTACCCATCGCCGATTATATCATAATGGCTATCAGACGTTATTATCTAGGAACAAAGTGAGATAATGTCACAATGCACAAGACGTTCTCCATGCCTCACACATGTGACAAAATTCACCGGCCTTTTCAGCCAGATTGGTTAGAAGCCAGACGTTTTCCATGCCTTACCACAACCAATCCAGCTGGCCTGGTCCCTTTACGTGACAAACCCCGTTCCGGTACCAGCATCCACGTTCGATGGTATCGTTGCATCTCCATCCGTTATATTCGAATCTGCTTCCAGAAAGCAAAGTTGACGAATATCCCGCTCAATCACTACCCCTCTCGATTGCACACAAACTTGTCTTACTAACCCATCTTTCGACAAAACGCATTCAGTTACTCTACCCAAGGGCCAGGATCCACGAGGTGTTGCGTCGTTCACCACGAGAACTAAATCCCCAACCCTCAAGTTTCGGTGTTTTCGAAACCACTTTTGGCGGTTATAGAGTGTAGACAAATATTCATGTAGCCATCTACGCCAAAAAATATCAGCTAGATAAGAGGCTTGCTTCCATCCTCGCAGATAATTTTGAGCAACAGAAGTGGGTAGTCCCGCATTTCCTCGTAAAATTAATAGATGGTTAGGTGTCAAAGCCACAGCTTCCGCGGAATCCGATGAGGCCGGAACTAATGGACGATTGTTCAGTATACGTTCAGCCTCGACCATCAAAGTGTTTAGTACTTCATCTGATACAACTTGCTCCAATAACAATCCAAACAGTATCCTCCTAACAGACCTGATAACACGTTCCCAAACACCACCACGATGACTTGCATACGGAGGTTGGAAATGCCACCGTGTTCCTTGTGATGCAAGATGTTCGTTTATTTTATGCTCATCCCACTTTATCACGCATTCTCGAAGCTCTCTCTGAGCGCCAACGAAATTTGTTCCATTGTCACTGTAGATATCTGTAGGTATTCCACGCCGGTGAATTTTGTCGACAAAGATTATTGCATCACTCTCCCTTGATACAGAAATCAGCAAATCGTCAACATAAAAGTTATTTTGAATAGCTTCGGCAACCAGCGGAAAGGCGTTCTGATCGCAATGCACAAGCGTCTGCTTGAGTGCAAAATTCGCGACAAATGGCGATGAAACAGCTCCAAAAGGATGAACCGCCATCTGGTATTCAGTAGGAGTTTGAGATAAGTCACTGTTCGGCCACCACAAAAACCTCAGAGCACCTCGGTCAATAACAGGTACAGAAATTTGCATGAACATTTCTTCAGTGTCGGCAGAGAGCGCGATCACCTCTTTACGGAATCGCAGAAGTATACCAACTAAGCTACGCAGTGTATCTGGACCTTGGTATAAACAATCATTGAGTGATACACCTCCGAACTTGGCGGCGCAATCATGTACAACCCTTATCTTTCTTAGGGTTAATAACTGCGTGATGAGGAAGATACCATCGAGGTCGAAAGTTTGTCGACAATTGATGATCTGGAACATGAGTTGCATATCCGCAGATAAAATTGTGTTCCATCACACTTGCATACCTTTGAAGTAACTCAGGATCTCGCAGAAACCTAGAACGCAGACTCTGTAAACGCGCCTTTGCTTGTTCACGGTTGCTGCAGAGTCTGTGGAAATCCTTTTTCCAAGGTAAACACACTTCAAAATGCCCATCTTTCAAACGACAAGATTTTTCGACAATTTGAACGGCTTTTATTTCGTCCCTCGACAGTTGTTGATCACATGAGGCACTATCCTCGAATTCATTATTGTACATCAACTTCAATTGCTCAGCCACATCCGTGTCTTCCCGTTGCACACTGAACACAAACTTGTTGCGTGTCGGGTCTGAGATAACTGGTCCAAGAACCACCCAGCCAAGTGTTGTTTGATAAGCAAAGGGTTCGTTACGGCGACCTAATCTCTGCTCCATCACCCAGTGTGCATCCGGTACGTCTGCTCCAATAAGCAGGCCAATAGTTTTATCAGGAATGTCAGGCAAGTCAAGGTCTTTCAGATGTTCCCACGGCATGGCGTCTATAGCAGCTGAACAACTATTGTTTCTCGGTAACTCCGGTACACAGAATGCACGATTTATGAGTACGGCAGGCTCTTGGCAACCCAATGGCCCCAAAGACAATTCCGTCGTGCCTGAGTCTAGATGAGATACCGAATTTAGTGTTCGAACATGCAAAACTTCTTTCTCAGGTTGGATTCCCAACTTTATTAGAAGACTGCTTTTCACCAGGGACACATCAGAACCATTATCTAACATAGCGTATGTATCTACTGCGCCATGTGGTCCCAATATAGTAACAGGAAATGTGCCTAGACGAACACGTTCGTAACTAGTATTCAGACTGTTACATTTCAGAGAATTTTCAGTTTCTTCCTTCTGGCATATATGAAGGAGGTGACTGTGTCTTCCGTTACAGCCAGAAACAGAACACAGGCCTTTCTTTCGACAATCCGTAGCACGATGACCTCTGAAAAGACACAAGAAACAAGCCTGATGTTTCTTGACAGCGTTCCACCGATCGGTCACATCGTAAGATCTGAACTTGTCACACTTCTCCAAATGGTGTTCACCACCACAAACATAGCAATTAACGGCTATCTTCGAGTGAAACTGGTCCATTTGATTCACCGTATTATGAATACGCGCAAATTCTGTTCCTGTCTTGTCAGTCACCTTCACATTTGCTTTCGTTGCGATTTGACCGAAACGACTACGACTTATTCGCGCTTCGTCTGCTATGAAACTTTGCAAATCGTGGAACTTTGGCTGGCGATTGCCTCGGTGAATCACATCAACTAACCTCGCCCACCGATCCTGCAATTCGTGTGGCAGCTTAAAGACGACTAATTCAAGTGTCGTCAACGAATCTAGGTCCGCATCGCAATTCATTTGAGATAGAGCAGTCTCACAGTTCTGCATCTCTATCGAGATTTGTGTCAGCGAAACCCCGTTTGACTTTACTTTTTCCATGGATGAAATTAACCGGTCAATCATTGACCGCGCGATAACGTGAGTCTGTCCGTAGAGATCAGTTAATATCTCTCGCGCCCTTTTGTAGGCAGTTTCGGGCGACAACATACTACATCCATCGATAGCATCTCGCGCTTGACCCTTACAATAGTGCAGCAAATACAGCATACGTTGGCCGTCGTCAAAAACATTACTTTCAATATAGTTTTCAAACTGACGTATAAATTTCCAATACTGGCATGGATTGCCATCAAAATACTGCAATTCTACTCGTGGCATCACCGGTGTTACACGGTCAAGGAAATGACTTGACCCTTTGCGTGCTTCTTGGAGTTTAACTGAGCTGAGATATTCCTTGACGGTCTTCTCAGCCTTACCGTCTCCAGCAACCTGGCCAGAATCTCCATCCTCAGACAGTTCCAATTTAAGTCGTGCAAGTCGAGTAGCATTCGCAGCGTTCAACAGTCCTAACTCAAGCTCCTGACGCTTCTGTTCTTCCTCTATTTGTGCTAACACAAACTGCGCCCTAAGATTACCAGAGTTAGAACTACCTACCGAACCAGAGCATGACATGTTATCAACCAATGAAAGATTACCGACTTGCCCGTCCAAAGGATCCTTTTGTTCGTGTTCAGTCGTTTTCTTCGACGATTTCTTCGTTTTCCTCATTTGCTCGAACGAAGCCAATTGAGTACTGTAACCGACAATTCGGTCCGGGGAAAATCGAGTTCAACGTCAAAGATTTCAGTCACGATATAAACACCAATGTGTTTATCCAACGGTTGAGTGACGCGTCCAAGCCCACCAAAATATTGACAAGACAATACGTGAGATGAGTACGGTACTATTGAAGCAAAATAATTATACAATAAAAATAGCAAACCTCAATTATTTCGCTTCGTACTGAATCCAAAAACAAGATTATTCAACAGCAACAATGACCACGAATGATTGCAACTTCAAATAGCGCGCAAACGGCCAAATAAAGATACAGAAATATAAGCTCAAGAACGAATAAATTCAAGTAGTTCGGTAAAACAAAAATGGTAAAAATATACAAAAATAGCAGTAGATTTAAACGGTTATTTTTCAATAAAATAAATTCAATGTACATCTTACAATGCTGATGATATTGCTTAAGTGAAGTATGATCCATTTGTCCATCTGGCCGTCAATATGATGGCAGACTAAGCATCTATATCTGGGCTCATTTATTTCAGCGAGCAAGTGTCAAGTTCTTCATCTGGACTGGCAAGGTGAATTGCCAAATTTTGCAATAATTAATTGATCATGTTGACTAGTTCGATGTTTGAACTTTGGTGTTTTTCGGTGATGGGATAGAGAAAGAATTCATGGCGAGAATTTGTCAGGCCAGACTAAGATTTACTAAACTTAAATGTCTATGACAGAGATGTGACTAAAACTTAAGCTTGAGGGGAAGAATCCCTTTCATTTCGTCAACAACAAAATTGCTTCAGGGTTTGGATATTAAAAATTTCGCGCATGAAACCCGAAAGGATACAAAGCTGCGACACAGGGAGAGCGTGTTCGATTCGCGCATTCCCGAAGAATACAGAAATCAATGGAAAGATTGCAACATGTCTAGTTACCAAACATAAATTTTTGCTCTGATCACAAACTATTTACGAAGCAATAGCAAAAAAATCGAGTGTGAAAATGGAAAAATATAATTACCGTAAATACCCGCGTATAGGACGATACCATGTATAGGACGCAATGGATATTTGACCCTAAGAACGATGGAAAAGCTGTGTACCTATGTATAGGACGCATCCTAATTTTTGTCCTTAATTTCCATTAATTTTTATAGAAACGGTGAACTTAAGTCAATCACTGAGACCTCCATACAATCGCTATGATCGTCGTGTGTGCTGATTGCTGACTCATTAAACCTGTCAGTCAGCAGATGTCTGTCTAGCCTATGTAGACTATCGTGGAAAGTGCACTTCTCATTCTTGGGCGTCATGCCGAATGATTGGATGACATTTTTTAAGGAAAAATTTCTGCTTCGACGAGAGTAAAATACTACTCCATGATTGGTTGATATTACACTTTCATGATATTACACATCGGCAGTATAAATATTCTACCTATTACCGGTGTTTTTGAAGATACAGTTCATTATTACCCTTCAACATGAAGAAGACAAAACGACAGAGCTATACTTCAAACTTTAAAATGGAAGTGATCAAGTACGCGAAAGAACACGGGAACCGGGCAGCTGAGTGGCAATTTGGTCCGACTGAATGCGTGATCAGAAAATGGAGAAAAGCCGAAAGTACCATTAAAGAAATGCGAAAGGTGAAGAGGACGAACAGAGGCTCGAAGGCTCACCACCCTAACCTGAAAAAGGCGCTCATTAAATGAATTCAAGGTACTCGTCGAGACTGTTTGCGGGTCAGCACCACTACCGTTCGTTTACAGGCACTAAGATTAGCGAAAGAGCAAAGCATTGCAGATTTTGAGGCGTCGATGAACTGGTGCAGGAGATTTTTTTTAAGAAATAACCTATCAATAAGACGAAGAACTAAATTTTTGATATTATGATAAATGCATAATTTTTATAATAAAAGTATCCATGGATAAGACGCACCTGGGTTTTTAGGGCAACTTATGATGAAAAAAAGTGCGTCTTATACGCGGGTATTTACGGTAGTTCTTTTTCGTTTAGTTTTTCGGAGAAGAAATAACTTATTTATAGGCTACTCATAATTACCCTGTTCCTTCCGATTTGAACTGAATAACCATCCAAAGGAATCTGATTTAATCATAGATGGTATGCACATATCCTCTCATGTAGTTTTTTCCTGCCACATGGAAAAGGATTTCCTGTTAAACAGAAGAGGTATTTAGGCCATCTCAATATTGAGCTGTGTTTCCGCGGATATAATTAGAGACACTATTGTCAATCGTCACTTCCGTGAATGCAAAAGGTTGATCAAAAACAGTTCTTCTTATAGTTCACATCAACTAGACAAAACCCTTGTTGCTTGTAAATCATTTTCCTCCACCCGAAGTCAATATTGTATGCCCTATTCACGAACTGATAGAATCAGAAATACTTTTCTTTCTTTCCAGGCTCGATACATGGTTAGCCAATAGATGACTGTTTCAGAGTTGAAGAAGCGCTTGACAATTTGATAACTGATGTTGCACGGATGTGCAATCGTGCAGTACCTTCAGTTGTGCTGCTAACATTGTGCTAAATGGATTGGTCACAGATAGTGAAGCTGCATGCTGAAACAGGCTGGAGTCTCACTACCATTTCCTGTTCTATTTTCTGTCTCATATCTGCCTAGGCTTGGGCACCCTGGCAATATCTTAGCACACGTGCAGTCTGACTGTGCGACACTCTGTCTGGATCAGGCTTGTGCTTTCATACCAACATCATTTTCCAATTTCATTCGCATGTTTGTCTAACCCTGGGTAACCTGATAATATTTCGGTCCACGTATAGTATTTATTGCGCGGCGCTTTGCCTGGATCGGTCTTGTATTCATATTCATAGATTTATTCATAGATGGTATGTAGGTAAAAAGCTTTGCATTACAAGACCAACAAAAATGTACATCGGTTCGAATGGTAAAAAATATTGAAGTATTGTTAGGGATTATTGTCAAACGTTAAAACATACTTGTCCATGTGGATATCTTGTGATTTTTTCGAAAATGTCAATGGTTTCGGATTGTACAACTTCAGTAGGTAAACTGTTCCACAATTGCACATTGCGAATGGAAAATGCATATTTGCGGCATTTCAACCTGCTATACTGTTGGTAAAGTTTAGAGTGGTGACCACGCAGATGTGTGTTGTGGGAAAGATGAAACGAACGACTGCAAGGATTATGTTGATTAACCACGTCCAAATGAATAATTTCTAGTGCTCCCTCGTTTTCGTCGGTATTGATCCAAAATTCACTTGTTTTCAGCTCATTTTGTATGGATAAATAGGAAAGTCTCAGACGCGGTTTTGTCACTCTGCGTGTGGAGTTTCGAATCGCTGAGTATCTTTTTTCATTCTATACCCGTGGGACAGATGTTGATTGAAAATCAGTTTGCAGCCAATAAGGGGTAAAAACTAACCAGGACCCTCCAAGCCCAAGTTTTTTTCGGCTTGGCTGGAAGCGAGTCGACATTGAATTGATTGATCGCAAGCGAATTGAAGTTCTCGTCTACTTGCTACTTTATAAGTAGCTGAAGGGACTAAACTAAGCCCCAACTGATCGAACGGCCCGTTGCCGCGAGGGTTATTACAACCCCAGGCTAGTTCGAAGTAGAATACCATTCCGAAACGCTAAAATCTCACCGGAAGCACAGGACCGGTTTCGAGGTTTTTGCCTCTCATCAGCTATGCGTATCCGCTGGACTCTTAGCGTTTCGAACTAGTATTTGTGTAGACGGATGGTGTAATGCGAATTGAAGTTCTCGTCTACTTGCTACTTTATAAGTAGCTGAAGGGACTAAACTAAGCCCCAACTGATCGAACGGCCTGTTGCCGCGAGGGTTATTACAACCCCAGGCTAGTTCGAAGTAGAATACCATTCCGAAACGCTAAAATCTCATGGAAAGCACGGGACCGGTTTTTCGAAGGTTTTGACTTATGCAATTTTCTGTAAACATTTTGGTGATAATTAAGCATAACGGTTTAAATGTGACACAAAAATAACAAGATATGGAGGCTAAAATACAAAACAGGTATGGAATCCATCGACAAAGATGGCGGAGAGGAAGAAAAACAAATAGAACAAAGGTAGAAGTAGACCGATGAGTGTTTGAATGTGTGTTAATCTTCCAAAGTGAGCTGCACACAAAAATAGATTAACATGTCATAGTGTGTCAAATTGCCGAAAAGACAAATAATCTGAGAAGCTATTCTGAGTGCCGTGTGGTATGGGTCAATGGGTTTAGCCGGTGGAGAAGCTCGTTCTAATAAAACCATACCACCGCAGCCTAGGCGATGCGTGAGAGCAGATTATTATAGCAATCTTAAAAAAATTGCTCTAGAGAGGGAGAGAGCAAGAAAAAAAGTATATCAGTAATGGAGGCGAAAATGTGATGCAGCGAACAGCGTTCAAGATCCATGACCCGCAGTCCTTCTCACGACAGCGTATTGCAACAACGAAGAAGAAGAAAGTGGTATAAAAAGTGTATACAAAAAAGGAACCTGTTAGATTCGGTCAAAGTGAGTTAGGATAGATTGCGTATATATCAGCTGAGACAGATGCCCGCTTATCGCTTTTTACCGATGCATCAAACGAAGCGGTAGGCGCAGTACTCCAACAAGAGGTCGATAACACGATTAGACCCCTAGCCTTCTTCTCACGCCGTCTGGATCCAGCGCAGACACGATATAGTACCTTTGGTCGCGAGCTCCTCGCTGTGTATTATTCCATTCGCCATTTCCGGCATTTACTCGAAGGTCGCAGTTTCACGGTTTACACCGACCACAAACCGCTAACGTTTGCACTCGCCACAACTTCCGATCGTTATTCACCGCGAGAGATCCGTCAATTAGACTACATCTCCCAATTCACGAGCGACATTCTTTACCTATCCGGCTCGTCAAACACAGTGGCGGATACGTTTTCTCGGATTCAACTGAGTGCCATCGACCTGCCTGGAATCGATTTGGAACAACTAGCACGTTCGCAACAATCTGATCCGGTACTAAGTCGCTATGAAACTTCAGAGATGGGAAAAATCCGCCGAGTCCCGATACCTGATTCTCCACATTACCTGTTTTGTGACATGGCAACAGGAAAACCGCGTCCGATTGTCCCCCCAGACATGAGACGTAAAGTTTTCGACCACTTGCATGGTTTGTCACATCCTGGAGTAAGAGCGACACGAAAATTAATCAGTTCTCGCTACCTCTGGTCTGACATGCATAAAGACATACAACTTTGGACAAAAAGTTGCTTGCGATGTCAACAGAGCAAGGTTCAGCGACACACTATCAGATACCCTGGTACGTTCCCACCAGTTACTGAACGTTTCCAACACGTGCATTTGGATCTCGTGGGCCCACTAGCAGTCTCTAACGGATGTTGCTACATACTTACCTGCATTGATCGTTTTACGCGTTGGCCAATGGCAGTAGCAATCCCTGATATCAGTGCAGAAACTGTTGCTAATGCTTTTGTTCAGCACTGGATCAGTAATTTTGGCGTACCAAACACCATCACTACTGACCGAGGTTCCCATTCCAATCAACGCTTTTCAAGGAACTGAACAACATGCTCGGTACGAAACACATTCAGACTACAGCCTACCACCCTTCTTCGAACGGCTTAGTCGAAAGATTTCACCGCCAACTGAAAGCCGCACTCATGTGTCATGGGAATACTGAACGTTGGTCCGAGACACTACCCCTAGTACTTCTTGGTATACGTACCACAGTGAAAGAAGACCTAGGGTGTTCAGCTGCTCAAATGGGGTATGGTAGTACACTTACCCTTCCAAAAGAATTCCTGACATCTTCCGACTCATCATTGGACCTTACTGTGCCACAATATGTCAGCCGCCTTCGCAGCTTCATGAAAAACTTACGGGCTACTCCAACTCGACAGCATGAGCAACCCTGCTACATTTCACCCGACTTGAATACTTGCGACTTCGTGTTTGTGCGGGTATATCATGTACGTCGACCGCTACAGCGCCATACATAGGGCCATACAAGGTAATCAACAGGTATCCAAAATACTTCGTTATTGACCGCAACGGAACACACGAGACCGTCAGCGTCGATCGTTTGAAAGTAGCCCACGTCGAACCGGCACCAGAGGCGAAAGAAAATACCCCGAACGTTGCTCCTCAAGATTTTGTCACTCCACCCCCCAAACCGAAGCTAACCGGTACTTCCGATCCATCAAGGAAACCCCTTTACCCCCGTGTATCAAACAAACTGACCCTAACAGGCAAACCCGATCTGGTCGTAGAGTCCATTTTCCATCAAAGTTTGATGACTTCACAGCCTAACGATTTCTTCTTTTTAGGCCCGACGCTATAGGGGGAGTACTAGGGCATTTTTCTGTAAACATTATTGTTTGTATCAATCAATGTACACTTTTTGAATTGTACCCGGATTTTACGAATATAAATTTTCGTCCGCTCGGAGTTGCTCTTCTCATCTCCTTTGATACCCGTACTGCGTGCTTGGAATTCTGACTGTGGATTGTGGAAAGATTGCTTGCCTGCTATAAAAAGACCGCTCCATATTTCAGCCGCACCTAATTCCTGGATTTACCGCGGTTGCTTCGGTGATAATACTTTGACGTCTGGACCGGAGTAGTCAATTGCCAAGCCGGGGAGAATCGTTTTCAATTCAACCGAAGAATTATTGTGAGTGGTTACCTTTTTACTTTTTACACACATACTGTAA
>JACCGJ010026093.1:0-13972 GCA_013407085.1 Atriophallophorus winterbourni | reverse complement strand
GGATTAACTTAACCATGGAACAAGGTAACAATGGTTTATTTCAGTAAAGAAGCGCACACGCTCAAAACAACCGCAGGATATTGCGGTGTTCAATAATGCAAGCAATAAGTGAAAAAATACGCGAATGTCATAAGAAGATCAGCCTCATGGGATTTAATAATGATGTTCGTGGAGGTAAGAGTCAATCCTGTTTTTAGACAGGGTTAAAGATTCAGGGTGTCCGATGCTTCAGAAGTAGCTTCATATGAAGTGAATGAAAGGTTGCATTTTTCACATCAATATATAAGTTTGCTGATGAAAATCCTTTCAATAGGTAAATGCACAACACCCGACGGTAATGAGTTTCATAAGAAAATAAATGCGCACCAGATAAAGTCACCGTCAATTGTGATGGCAATCCGTATTCGTTTGTACTGTAACAATTGTACCGAATGCGCAGTCATATTTTGTTTCGTTTACACGTTGTTACAGCCAGACGAATTCAAATGGCGTGCACTCCACCTACCTAATCAGCTTAAAAATAAAACGGAAAATTTTATTCCCAACTGTCACACCTTCTCACCTGAAAGCATGAAATGTTTCTAAAATTTGTCGACCGTGAGGGGTCCATTTCAGACGTTCTGTGTTATCTTGGTTGTGAAAACAATGAATACACTAACGTGAGTGTGTAGTGTAGATCGTGCGGATGGCCTAAGACATGCAATACTTGATAGCGTCGTATTCTTCTAAATCCATGTCTAGATTTCACAACATGAGCTTCTAGCTTGTTGTAGCCTATTTTCCACTGTTACTAGCCTCACAGGACATAATCTTACTGTCTCGAAACTGCCAAAAACCAGTTGGGTGCGCAGGAATGTGAGCAAAACATTACTTTGGTTCATATAATATTGGAAAGATAGATGCACCACTAAGTTCAATAGAAACACTACCAAGTCAATCAGTTGTTGACGTGTCAGAAACAATTTCAGCCGATACGATAGATCACTGTGTTCCAACAGTACAGTCCGTGTCGGTTTTAGTTGGAACAGTTTACCTTTAACCGTTGCTCACGCCAGAACCCAGAAACTCAGAACTCAGAAAATTGTATGGTAAAAAAGCGTTAAGCTTAACAATAACCATAGGATGACAAGGTATATGGAACATTTAAAAATATATAGATAAATATAAAATATCTCAAAAATCAAGAATCAAGATTTTATGGTGATAAAAAGCTAATGCTTTACACGTACCATTGGATGACAACTATTGCAAAAAGAAAAATTTAATCAAAATCACATTGTTAATATTTTTCTGGGTTCATGTTGCTTCAATACACCGGGCCAAATTCAGGGTTTTGTTTGACGTATGCATCCAATTTCGATTTGAAAACACCAATTGTCGTTGCATTCACAACATCTTGCGGTAGCGCATTCCATAGAAAGCAGATACGCACAGAGAAGAAATAGCGACGACAATCAAGTCTTGAGTGCGGTATTTCGAGGCAACACGAGTGACTGCGTGTATTTCGAGGGGAGTTTACTTTTATTAGTTCGCTAAGCGGATGGTTTTCGATCCGCAGTATCTTGTAAGCCAGAATCAGGTCGATCCTCATTCGTCTTCGTGTAAAATCACGCAAACCAAGGATGGCCATTCGCTCTTGATACGGGACCCGCTGCATCCCTTCAACTAACTTTGTAGCTTTGTGGTATATTCGATCCAGGATCTCGATGTCTTTGCGCAACCACGGTGCCCAGGCTGGGATCAAATAATCCATCGTTGGATGGATGTAAGTATTTAAAATACGAGGAATTGTTTTGGACGAGAACCGTCCGAAAATTCTTCTCAGGATTCCTAATATACCACATGCCCGATTAAACAATTTTCTACAATGCATATTCGGTTTCAGGTTATTAGTAATCCAAATTCCGAGGTCCTTTTCAGTGGTGGTCCAATTTAGGATATCGTGGCCTAGATGGTATGTATATTCGCAGTTACGGCCAAGCTGTAACATATGACATTTACGTAGGCTGAAAGGCATTTGATTCTCTAGAGACCAGCGATACAGAACATCCAAGTCGTTTTGCAGCATTAAACAATCTTCATTAGATCGGATTTGCTTCCATATTTTAATGTCATCTACAAAAAGAACGAGCTTGCATCGCACTATTTCAGTAATATCATTTCTATATAAGAGGAAAAGAATAGGTCCGAGCACTGAACCTTGAGGCACCCCGCTCGTGACATCGATACTTTCGACAATACTCCGTCAATGCGAACTCGCACGTGCCGATCGGTCAGATAATCTGTTAGCCACGATAGTAAGTTACCTGTTATTCCATATCGCACTAGCTTTTGCAGGAGCAAGCTGTGGTCGACCTTGTCAGAAGCCTTTGAAATATCAATATAACAAGCATGTACCGTATAGCCTTGATCGAGCGACATCGTCCAATCATTTAGTGTGATCAGTAAATTCGAAAGGCAAGATCTGATCCGGCGGAACCCATGTTGTGCTGCTGACAAAAGACGTCGTTACACTGCGCTAAACGTTCGTGATAGTAGACTGCAACTCCACCACCGGATCTTCGATCACGATCGTGACGAAGTAGTGACATTTTCGAAATCAAAAGCTCAGCATCAGTCATGCAGGGCTGGAACCAAGTCTCTGTAACTGCAACCAAATCGGGTGAAAGTCTATCACAAAGCTCACATAGTTCAGCTAATTTGTTAGTTAAACACTGAGCATTTGTATATATGCACCTGATCGTATTTGTCTTACACAATGTCGACTCGTCTACTGTAGCTATTGATGATATATATGAGATATAACTTTGAAAGTTCTTTCCTTGACTATACTCGGTGATCTTTGAATGCTATCGAATTGGTTTGCGAAGACACTTCCGGTTATTTGGACCGATTTGTTCATTTGTTTAGAGATTGGAATTCAACAGCTTAAAACACTGGTTAGACACACGTGTTGTTCAAATAGATTTGCACTTGAAACGTAAACTCTCTAAACTGATGATCAAAAACCAAGGGGTTTTCGTTGACATCTCGTCAAGTGAGAGGCGTTTATGAGTCGGTTCGTATTTAGCCATTAATAAACTAATGGGATGGTTGTGCTCCAAGGAAACTCGAGAGACACCAAACCTTTCACTAGGCAACCTTGAGATGAGTATTCTTGACCCACATCCGATCTTACGGGATTGCGTTCGACGAATTCCTCGGGAAGATGGCTGGTGTCGTCCAGCTTTTACGCATTCGTAAGTCCGGGATCTGCAAATTATCAAATTTAAGCTAACACAAACCTGGCATTTGGTGCTGTGTTCCGAATGTAATACGATGAACCAGGGGAGCTTTGAAACCTGGAAATAGCACCTGCTGCTTTAACTAGGGATTCAAATTGTATGGGGTCGGCAAGGGTTCCGAAAATTTTTGCAAAAACCTGAACTAGCGACATCGTCAAAATATGCTGCGTGCAGGCTATGCAGCGCTTTTTAAAGGGCGGCCAGATGCCATGATTGGCCTAAAAATAAACGCATTCTGATTCGTGCCCCTTGAACGGATTCTGATTGGTCAGCTAATATATACTTCGTGCCCGTGGAAAGTAATTATAACGGATGCCGAGGCAAAGTGCCGCACAGTCAGAGACTGCACGTGGGCTAAGATACTGTCAGGTTGCCCAGGCCTGTCACCTCAATCCTCTTTGTTTCGCAGGTGGCGCTGGTGAAACTGCTCCTCGAACATGGCGCTCATCTAGATGCCACCGATGTAGACGGCGTGTCCGCTTTGGATCCGTGCTTCAGCCACATTCTCTCATACGCCGGTGTCCGCTCGATGGAACACGTGACGTTGCAATGCCTGGCTGCTCGCGCTGCGCGTCAGCTTGATTTGAACAGGCGATTCTGCCCCGTGCACTTGCCTGATTCACTTTGGTCTTTCATTGAAATGCACTGATCACACGTGCGTCGATTTTATCCTCTGGTTTACTTGTTTCCGCCACTCACGATGTATATATGTGTATTGATTGTTTGAGCTATTTTCATCCATGTTTGTAAAGCCTTTGTTTTGTTTTTTTCAATTGGCTTCAGATATTACTTTTTTATTTCATAACGCGTATTTCTTTTTTTCTTTAATCGGGTTGAGGTAGACAGGGAAACTTACTGGACATTTTTTCATGCATAGTCACCGTTTTCAGCTTATCTACTACAATTGAAGTGCAAAAGTTCGGGTTAATTGGGAAATGATATAATCAAAAATACTTGTTTAGCTACTTATTTTATTTAAGTAGCATGGTGATCGATTATTTTACGCAAACTGCACCCGCGCAAAGTATTTCAAATTTAATTACTTTAAATCAATCAATAGAATGATTCATCGTAATAAACATTCTATAACCCTGCATTTACAATTGACTGTTGCACCGTTCTATAGATTTAGTGCTGCCTTTGATGCTGATGCTTAGAACTGTGCGGTATCGATACATTCGTGCTGTTTTATATATTACGTATGTATGAAAGCACAAGCCTGGTCGAAGCAAAGTGCCGCACAGTTAGATACTGCATGTGGGCTAAGATACTGTCAGGTTGTCCGGAACTAGACAGATATGAGGGAGAAAAATGGTAGTGAGACTCCAGCTTGTATCAGCATGAAGCTCACTCCCTTTGCCCAATCTGGCTGTTACTAAATGGATTGCACTTAGTGCAACAAGCTATTGCACTGACCTTAGGGTGCTTCATACTCCTCATCGCGTTTTGTTGATGAAACCGGAGGCGAACACTCACACGATGGATCACACTTGTGATTGGGTTTGACATCATCTCAGCGCTTTGCAGATGTCTGCCATTCTCAACGGATTTCAGTCGAATTGCCTTGTTTGCTCTTGACCGCTCACATTGGAGGCATTGTGTAAAGCGTCCTCTACAAGCTAGGGAGGAGCAGATACATCTGTTGGCTACTGAACGCAGATCACGTCGCCAGTGTGCAAACGAGGTCTGACCATCTTTGCCAGCGCTGCGGGAGAGATTGTTCCTCCCGAATCGGACTGTTTAGTCGATGCGGACATCTAGTGATTTCTTGAAAACGTCAATAGTTCCGGATTGTATCACGTGAGTATGGAAACTGTTCCACAATTGCACATTGCGAACGGAAAATGCATATTTGCGGCAGTTCAACCTGCTATGCTGTTGGTAAAGTTTAGATTGGTGACCAAGCAGATGTGTGTTGTGGGAAAGATGGAACAAACGACTGCAAGGATGATTTGTCTTGTTTAATCACTGTCCAAATGAATGTTAGTGCTCCTCGTTTCCGTCTGTATTGAGCCGAATGCAAATTCAATATTTTAAGTCACATTTCGTATGGATAATTAGAAAGTCCCAGGACGAGTTTTGTCGCTCTGCGCTGTGGAGCTTCCAATAGCTGAGTATCTTTTTTCCACCAAGGATCGCATGCCGGTATAGCATATTCGATATGAGGATGGATGTAGGTTGAAATCAATTTGCAGACAATGTGTGGGTCCAACGAACCTAGGACACTTCTAAGGAGACCCAAGTTGCTTTCAGCTTTGCAGGCAGCCGGTCGACATTGCATTGAGTTTTCCAAGTCTGATTGGATAATCACGCCTAAATCTTTTACGGAGGAAGTGGGTTTAATAACAGTACGACCTAGATGAGTGCAAACAGCACAGGACCGGTGATGGTGTGTGGGATGCAGATGCATGCCAATAGGGATTTTTCCTTGAATACCATTGTTTCAACCTTATCCACACGTGTGTTGGTACACGTGATTAAATAGCTTATTGGTGCCAACCTTATATAACACTGAGTTACAAGTTAACTTATGGTTAATAAACAGTATCAAGCCCAAGACATACTTGTTCATGTGGGCAGCAAGTGTAATTTCAAAAGAGTCAACGGTTTCAGATTGTACCACGTGAGTTGATGTTGTTGGCCTCCTTCGGTCGATGTCGACAATGGATGTACATCACAATCGCATGCATGTTCATGTTCTACAGCTATTTGAATGACTAAACAGTCCGATTTGGGAGGAACAATCTCTTCCGCAGTGCTTGCAACGATAGTCAGAACTCGGTTGTATTGCGTCAGTTGCAAGCCGGCGGCGTGATCTGCGTTCAGCAGCCGAGAGTGGAACGAAATAACGAGTTTGAGCTGCCTCGGGTTGCAGTCTATCAGATCAAGCATTTTGAAAAAACCCTCCCCGCTGATGTGAGTAGGTAAACTATTTCACAATTGAACTGTGCAAACTGAAAATACGGTTTAACCTACCCATGAAAGTAAATTTTTATCATGAATTGGTTATGTAAAACGGTGTAGCAAACGGATCATCATGAACTTGCGATGTACATCACACGTCCGACTTGGATCGAATTGATTCCAAGTGCAATTTCAGTGAATCCCTAAATGAATCGATTGACTATTTGCAACTGTTGTGAAACTGGATAGTCTGGCTGGTTTCACAATTGTATGATCACAACTGCTTTCTGGCAGTCACATCCCACTGTCCCATATGCCCAATCAAGAAGGCATGATTAACGTAGCCCTGTAACCACATACTTATATCTTCACCATGCCCGAAAATATGGTTGTCTAATTCGTTAACGAATTGCCGGCCGTTGAACATCTCATCGTCTCGCTCATTTTGTTTGCTTCTCTGGCTAATGTCGTGGGCTAGATAGTCGACTTTGGATAGTATTTGGCTTCGCGAACCGACTCTCTGCGTTGATCAATTAAACCATTGATTTAAAGATCGATCGTGATTTGAACCAAGCTGTCTGCTCAAATATTCGCGCTCTAGTGGTCGTCTGAGAGGAATATTGCTTCCTTCCATTGAACATGCTGAGGTTGGTTGGACACTTTTGTTTTCAAGCACGCCAATGATGTAGTCTTTGGATTTGCTAATCATCGAGACAGATCTTTAGATACGCTATTATCTGTATTAGATGTGTAGTGGTCCAAACATAAGTCTGCACTATACAAAATACAACAAAAATGGAATGAACTCTCTGAATGACCAAAAGTGCATATGTTTAACGAGAGATCCGTGAAGTTCTAAGATAGCGAGGTAATCCACACAGACGCCAAGGTGCAGAATGCGCTAAACTGTTGGAGGATCGGTTAATCATAATTCCCGCACAAAGCGACGCACACAAACTTCGCAAACACGGAAGAATTCAAAGTTCGAGAGTTCGAAGTTATATTAACCGCCAGAAAGTATATTTTACAAGCATTAATTCAAGTAAAGTATACAAGGCCGAAAAAAGAGAATAACCATACAAGGCCAAAATGTTTATGTACAAAATACGAAGTTACACGGTGAAAGTAGTTCACTAAATATGACATTTGCGTGGCGACATGCGTGATGCTTTGTATTGTAATTTACTGGGCTATAGAATCAAATCCATATGTTTTATAGAGAGAAATTTGGTAAGTATCCAGGTGTCGCCTCTCCCATTAACTTAAGCTAGATCGATCATCTTGGTTCCATACATAGTTTCTCATTTTACACGTTTTGTCTTCGCTCTGTTGGGGTTAGGTCTCAATTCACTCTCTCTTGTGGCTTACCTAGTTTTTATACTGCTCTCCTGCAATTTTTGAACTCCATTCCGAAATACTGTGTGATAATAAGACGTTCCTCCCGACTCGGTTTGTTTAGTCACTCGAAAAGCTGTGGAACATAAAAAAATCATGCGATTGTAAAGTACATCTATGGCCGACATCGATTGAAAATCATTTCTCACGCAAATTTAGCCTCCCATGCAAGCGATTGTGAAATTATTTTCGAACAATACTTTTCTTTTTATACCGAACGTATTAATAGTATTTTCGCAGATAATCCAACCGATTATACACCGACAAAAACTCGATCAAAATGTATTATATTGCCATCTGAAAAATCACAATATCAGCCATCTTTCATCCCTTTCTCCGCAAGCTATCTTTGTCAAAAGAATGCAGCCATTGAACAATTGTGATGATGATGTTTCGTAAGTTCTTACCCCTGGAAAGACAAGGCAATGCGCATGCGGATCCTGATCGTACTGTTCCTACCAGATGAGTGCAAACAGCACGAAACCGGTCGTGGGGTGTTAATGATGGAAAATCATGCAAATGAATATTTTGACAATGCATTTAAGTCATTTATATTTTATATTTTGCGACTACTCATAAGTATCAAGTACTCCGAAATATACACAAGGTTTATCACAACGGTCCATATTGGACGCACTGGACTCAAGTTACTCTCATATTTAAGCTCATCAGCACTGCATATCCTGTCTAGAACCGGATTCGAAACAGAACCATCACCACTGTAGTCTCACG
Organism: Atriophallophorus winterbourni; assembly: GCA_013407085.1. Lineage (NCBI taxonomy): Eukaryota > Metazoa > Platyhelminthes > Trematoda > Plagiorchiida > Microphallidae > Atriophallophorus > Atriophallophorus winterbourni. The sequence goes on along the minus strand of JACCGJ010026093.1, from coordinate 5,657 downwards.
CATTACGGCCTGAGCTACCGTCCACCATTTGACCGATCGCGATTAAACCTTCTTGAATGTTTCTCCAGACCGTCGAGAAGTAGCCAGCAACATCTGTTGTGGTCGCCCAACAGATCTGATCTCCTTGGCAGGTCAATATACAGCAGGATTATCGTGTATGACCTCAAATTTGCACATGTTTTGCGCAAGTAGTCGGTCAGCGAACGTTGTTAGCACCTCCACACCAAAAATAAACAATTAGGGGTTTCCAAAATATGTAGAGGGGTTGATCAATTTGCTTCAATCTCGCTTGTATGCCTTTGGTCACTTAGGATTGGTCAGGTTAATGCAATTTAAACTTGAACTCTGTTCGTACTGACACTCTTGATCTAACGAGGCTTCCCTATGAGAAGAGAACCGTTACAAAATATCTGATCTAACCAATTCATCGCCAATTTTCTTTTCGCGAGTATCGATACCCAGTCGGCCTCAAATATAGTCAACTACCTTGGCGTGTTTCTTTTCCTTCTTTTTATTAAATATTAACTTTAATCTGAATTTTTTAAAAATAAATGAAGCTTTACCTTCTTCTTCTTTTACTGCTCGAATGCTTAGTGAATCTTAAGTAACTGTTTTCACCTGATTGCATCAAAGAGGCCGAAATGGTAAGTTTAGGGCATGGAAACAAAGTAATACATTGCGTTTGCTGGTAGAATTTTTCCAAACGAACAGGATAGCCTAAATACAAATGAAATGAAATGTATTGTGGTGCTCACATCCCAATCCCTTGCACACCACTACTGGTTTCTGGCTGTTGCCGTGATCAAATAGAGACAATAAGATCAGGTTGTAGTGCTTAACAGCGGTATACTTGTATGCCGCCATCCAATAGAGTTCTTACAAAGTATCACGATGTTGAAATACAGAATCTTACAGAGATTCCTGGTCAAACACTAAAGGCGCTTATGGATGACCAAAGTGATGTGTTGCTCCCATCTCGCGAACTTACTCTCCACTACTGGTTTCTGGCTCTTTGCCGTCATCAGTTGGCGACAGTAATATCAGGATCAGCGAGTCTTGAAACAGTGTCATACAAATATTACAGTGTTAACAACATTACCACTGTTTCATCGCTCACTGAACCTGATCTTACTGTCTCCACCTGATGACGGTAAACAGTCTGAAACCGGTAGTGGTGTTTAAGGAGCGAAGATGTAGGCACGAAAATACATCGGACTTTCATTAGCGCCTTTAGCGTTTGACCGGGAATCACATTGTGATTCTACAAGTGATTCTACAATTAGTTCCGTTTTCGCAAGACATGCATTCCAGTCAACAGGCTTTATCTTCCGTTTGCCGATGCGATTGAGGTAAATCATTCACATTTCATTCCAAACGCATTTGATAAAATGAGAGACAATGAGAAAAATCTAGCCATATTCAAACGAGTCAAGTATTCGTTCAAAAATCTGCCCTAATGTTACGAACGCGCTATTAAACATGTAATTACGAAAAATGACCGACTCTAACTGTTAGCAGTAAGTCACGAATTTTTAAAGGTTATTTAAGTGATAAGCGCGCACGTGATTTCAATTTAGAAACGAATCAGCTAATTATAAAAAAAAAAAAGTAGCGAGTAGACGCGAACTTCAGTTCACATTGCGCAATCCGTCTACACAAATACTAGTTCAAAACGCGAAGTGTCCAGCGGATACGCATAGCTGATGAGAGGCAAAAACCTCGAAACCGGTCCTGTGCTTCCGGTGAGATTTTAGCGTTTCGGAATGGTATTCTACTTTGAACGATCCAGGGGTTGTAATAACCCTCGCGGCAATACGCCGTTGGATCAGTTGGGACTTAGTTTAGTCCCTTCAGCTACTTATAAAGTAGCGAGTAGACGCGACCTTCAGTTCACATTGCGCCATCCGTCTCCACAAATACTAGTTCGAAACGCGAAGAGTCCAGCGGATACGCATAGCTGATGAGAGGCAAAAACCTCGAAACCGGTCCTGTGCTTCCGGTGAGATTTTAGCGTTTCAGAATGGTATTCTACTTGGAACTATCCAGGGGTTGTAATAACCCTCGCGGCTATACGCCGTTGGATAAGTTGGGACTTAGTTTAGTCCCTTCAGCTACTTATAAAGTAGCGAGTAGACGCGAACTTCTGTTCACATTGCGCAATCCGTCTACACAAATACTAGTTAGAAACGCGAAGAGTCCAGCGGATACGCATAGCTGATGAGAGGCAAAAACCTCGAAACCGGTCCTGTGCTTCCGGCGAGATTTTAGCGTTTCGGAATGGTATTCTACTTTAAACGGAAATTCATAGTCTGAACACGACCTTGCGTTGACCAAACGTCGTTCGGAGCCCCAAGGTAATTAGCGCGCACGTGACCTCAGTTCAGAGACGAATTCTTTGTCTTCACGACCTTGTGACCTATTGCCATTGACCAATCATCGTTCGAGGTCAAAATTAGATCCGGATAAAGTGCATAAAATGTCTGTGAAAACAAAGACCAGTGTGTTCGAGTTGGTGGACATTGGCATTCATTGTGGCAATGGGCAGACTTGCAACAATTTACGAGGAGCCGGAAGACTACGAAGAATCACCAGTGGTAAGTGACTTGTGAGAATTAGATGAACATTTTGCATTTCATTTTCATGACAATGACTAATCAATCTAAGGAATAAGTTTCATGCGTTCGTTACGTTGATGTTACGTTCAGTAAGTTGTGTACGACGCATCATGCATGAGGCATCGTATGACGAGTTACCTAAAAATCAATGTAGAAATTACTGTCGATTGCACGAAGCTTTGCGGTGGAAGCTAGCTATAGTTTGAAAGAACAGTCGCAATCATTATCTCATTAGAATGATATAATCGAATACCAAATGTAGCGTTATTCATAGACTTGGCATTTCACCATTTCTTAAACGATCAATAAATGTAAGAATGACACAAAATATTTCTCAGCTATAAAAAATTATACACAATGCATTCTATTCCACTAACTCATGTGCTGTTGAAATCCGCGCCAAACCGTTTTCAATCAGATTAAAAAATCTTATTGATTATTCCAGATATATTTCGATCCAAATCAAATAGACGGCGAATGGCATGCCGAATGGGACGAGTCTGCCGAGACGACCCAGGAACCAAGTTGGACAAAGACTCTCATTATGTACAGTTGTTGTCTTCTTGGAGTGATTGTCCTTTTGGTTATCATAAATTTTCGGACATTTTTTGCCAAAAACATTTACGAATAAAGCTGATTTATTACGAATGTTTTTGTTTATGCTTGAGTGTGGATCCAGGTTAGAGTGGCAAGACGTGTTTCGTGGCATGATCATCTTCCACAAGGAATCTTGATGTTGAATTGCCGTATCAAATGAGTTTTTAGCAATTCAATTCCATTCAATTTTCATGGTCTAAAAAGCATATAGCTCTACAGAATATCACGAAACAATATGGAAATTACGAATAATATGAGTGGATTTGGTTGATTATTGAGCAGTTCAAGAATTAGGTAGAAATCCTAAGGGTGGAAATTGCTTTCGTTTACAGAGTGGGGGCCATATGTAGATCGATGAGGTGAGTATGTTTAGTTCTCTTCGATAGAGAGCCAAAAAGGCATTAGGATTTCTCATTAGGGGTTACTGAACCTAATCCTACTGTCTCCACCAGACGACGGCAAACAGCCAGAAACCGGAAATGGAGTGTAAGGGTTGGGGATGTGAGCAACACATTACTTTAGTCATCGTTGGGCGCCTTGAGTGCTTGACCGAGAATCACATTCTGATTCAGTGTTTGATTATCGTGGTTCTTTGTAAGAACCCTATATAACATTGACATACAAGTATAACTTTGTTTATCGCTTTTCCACTGTTTCAAGGCTCACTGAACCTGATCTTACTGTCTCCACCTGATGATGGCAAACAGACTGAAACCGGCAGTGTTGTGCAAGGGATGCGGATGTGAGCAACACATTACTTTGGTTCTCTGAAACATGTATTGATGTTCGGAATTCACAACGCAATCTGGTAGAATGCTCCACGTAGAAACGAACTCGCACGGCAAAATATGTCTTCTACAGTTGAGTCGTGAGTGAGGGATAGTCATTGTGTTAGCTAAGTAGATGTAATAAGCTTTGTAATCCCAAAAACAAATCCCTGTCGGGGACAACGACCTAGCTTATCGAAGAAGTGTATTGTTTTGATTCGCTCATTGTACAGTTTGTGGCTGAGTCGGGTGACAAGATTAGTAGCTCGATGGTACATTCTTTGCAAAGTCGCAACATCTTTTTCGAGCCATTGCTTGAACTGCATATTCTATCGTGGGTATGATTACAGTGAGGTCTTATTATATAGCTCTTACTATGCTGGAAAATGTTTGAAACAATTGCGTTGGTGGAATCAAGATTTTATGGTGAAAAAAGCAATTGCTTTACATGTACCATTGGATGACAACTATTACAAAACAGAAAATGTAATCAAAAACACATTGTTGCATGTTTGTCTGGGTTCATGTTGATTCAATATACAGGGCTGATTATGGGGTGTTCTTGGATATATGCATCTAGTTTTGCTTTAAAAACATCAAATGTTGTTGCATTCACAACGTCTTGTGATAGTGCATTCCATAGAAAGAAGATACGCACATAGAAGAAATGGCGCCGACAGTCAAGTCTTGAGTGCGGTATTGCGAGACAACTTAAGTGACTACGTGTATTCCGAGGAAAAATTATTTTATTATATCTCGGAGCGGGTTGTTTTCGATTTGCACAGCTAAGATAACTGTGCTCCTCATTCGCCTCTGTGTAAAATCAGGCAAACCTAGTATGGCCATTCGCTCTTGATATGGAACGTGCTGCATCCCATCAACTTGCTTTGTAGCTCGGTGGTAAATTCTATCCAAGAGGTCGATGTCTTTGCGCAGCCACGAAGCCCAGGCCGGGATCAAATACTCCATCGTTGGATGAATGAAAGTATTTATAATGCGGAGTGATCCGCCCGAAAATTCTCCTCAGGATTCCTAATATACCACATACCAGATTAAACACTTTTCGGCAATGCATATTCGGTTTCAGGTTATTAGTGATCCAAATCCCGAGATCATTTTCAGAGGTGGTCCAAGTTAGGTTTTCGTGGCCTAGATGATATGTGTGGTCGTAATTACGGCCAAGCTGTAACATATTACATTTACGTAAGTTGAACGGCATTTGATGTCATAGGGACCAGTGATACAGAGCATCCAAGTCCTGTTGTAGCACCAAACCATATATTTACCATATATGTACACATCGCGTTTTTGCAAAGTTCTGCATGTACACATATGGCGCACTTCGTGGCCAACGTGATAGTAAACTTTGTAATCCCAAAACAAATCCCTGTCGGGGACAACAATGTAGATTATCGAAGAGGTTTAAGGTTTCGATTCCCTCATTGTATAGTATGTGGCTGAGTAGGGTGACAAGATTAATAGCTCGATAGTACATTCTGTGCAAAATCGCTACATATTTTTTAAGCCATTGCGACCATGCTTGAACTTCATATTTCATCGTGGGTCTGATTACACTGATGTGTCTTATTATATAATTTTTACTATACCGGAAAATGTTTGAAATCATTGTGATAGTGGAAGGATTCTTACGAACAAAGAAGATTATGTATAATAATAT
>JACCGJ010026091.1:0-12441 GCA_013407085.1 Atriophallophorus winterbourni | reverse complement strand
GCCACTGTTATATAGGGTTCGTACAACGAACCACGATGTTCAAACACAGAATCACAAAGTGATTCTTGGTCAAGCACTCGAGGCGCTTATGGATGACCAAAGTGATGTGTTGCTCACATCCCCATCCCTTACACACCACTACCGGTTTCTGATAGGTGGAGACTAGCACTAGGTTCAGTGAGTCTAAAAGTTGTACACAATGTTCTTACAACGAACCACGGTGTTCAAACACAGAATCATTGGAGAGCACTTCTCAAGCACTCAAGGCACTTATGGATGACCACAGTAATGTGTTGCTCACATCCACCGCATTTACACTTCTAGCTGTTCTCTTTCATCATGTGGGCACAATAACATTGGATTCACTAATCCTTGTCGCGGCGGAAATATCACCGTTAATGATGGCGATCACTGTGTTTTCAATCTCTCAAAACCACATTGCGGATGGATAGAAGAGTATTGTTAGAGTTTCTCCGTGACTTTTGATCACTTCGCATCAGCGTGTGTATTTGAGTCGCATCGCAAGCGTTCTGCCGGGTAAACTGATGACACTATCTTAGCCAATCTGCGTTCTATTATTTCACGGGACTTTGCCTGAATTCAGGCTTGCGATTTGTCCTCGATTTACAATCCAAAGATGATTCACACGCTAGTCATATTATGATGAACACGCGGAAACCCGCGGGCACTACTGCATCAAGGGGCGTTGTTCATCCCAAGTGGTATGGTATGAAAGCAAAAGCGTGATTCAGGCAAAGTGCCGTACAGTCACTGACTGCATGTGGGCCAAGATACTGTCAGGTTGCGCAGGCCTAGACAGATATGAAGAGAGAGAAAATAACAGGAAATAGTAGTGAGACTCCAGCCTGTTTCAGCATGCAGCTCACTACCTCTGGGCAATCAATTTAGCACGGTGTTAGCCACACAGCACAGAAGTACTGCACGATTGCACATCCGTTCATTCAATTCTTGCGGTTTGCGATTCTTTTCGTCAGAGTTTTCTGCGCTGCGTGCTCTCGTGTTGTGTGTGTAGGCGAGCGGTCAATCAGTCGCCCGAACGGTGTTTAGTTTTTCCCCTAATCTTATTGTTGCTTTATCTTTCGCTAGTGATCGCTAATCATTGAATAGCATTCATGTTCAGTCTCACTACCATATCTATTTCCTCTTTCATATCTGTCTAGTCCTGGGCAACTTGACAGTATCTTAGCCCACGTGCAGTCCCTGACTGTGAGGCACTTGGTCTGGACGCAGGCTCGTGCTTTCATCATCGTCATCATTCATGTTCAGTTAAATTTAGCTCCATAATTCGTGCACATCGATCTGTTTACAACACAATCATGATTCAATATCCACAAAGTGTAACAAATGTGATTCTTAACGCCACGTGGTGTAACCAGCTTGGACGACCATTTGCTCTCCAACGAACATTCACACATTATGGTGCCGTGCCGAGTGTAACCATATGTTCAAGGAACTCGACAGGTAATCCATTCGAACCGAAAAGTGTTTTGAATTAGTGCGATTCAAATCATTATGTCGAGTCTTCATTCTCCATTATCTTCACTGACTTTCCAACGGGCTTCGTATTTGAAAACTTTGTGGACTTCCACGTATGTGCAATCGTGCAGTACGTTGTATGTTGTCAAGCGGAGTGACGAGAAAAGCTTGTTATGATGCATGACAGTGAAAGCCGCAAGGAAGCTGCCATGCTGATGTCGCTCTACTCATTGACGAAACTTGTTTGAATGCATGTTCCATTCGAGGTGTAGGCACCTCTTCCCATTTTGTTTGTGCTTACTCTTTTATCAAATCCGTAGCAATTTAAGTCCCACCATTCCCCATCTTTAAGGATTTTACTTTTTCATGGTTGTATGACAGTTAAGCATTCGGTACGCGCTACCGGTACTTACTTTACTTTGTGCGACTATCTCCTCCTGGAGGATGAGTCAGCTTCAAAGAAGATTCTTGGGAATTTGGGTACAAAGCGGCGTCCCAAGCACCCCCCTCGTTTGTTCGAGTCAGCTTCTCTAGCCTTTGCACAACCAAGTGCGACCTGCAAGGCAGCAGTGAGTTGCCAGAAAGAGGTGGTCTACCAGACTGTTCCAGGTTTTTCCTCAGGGTTTTCTCCGGAAGCCTTTCCCGCGATCGGGTATCCCACAAGGCAGCGGAGGTTTAAAATTGGGGTTTTCCTTCCCTTAGATGAAATGCCCTCCCAGGCTAACGAGCTACATCTGCGCGAAGCAAACTAGTTTTCAGGCGCCAGTCACTCGCCCTCGCCCCTTCTCCTGTTAGTAGAAGCAGTTCCGCCGGGCTCGGAGAGCCACTCGTGCAGGCCAGAAGCTGAACTTGGTTGTCAGAGGCTATTCGAGACGCATGCCATATGGGAGCATTTTATAAACAGTGGGAGCTTATCCCCACTGCCACCCCCGGCTATGACAACCTTTGGAACCAGTCTCTTACGGTGCGGCACTTTGCCTAGATCAGGCTTGTACTTTCATACCATATTCATACAACAGATAACCGGTTGCATATCGGTGTGTTGCTACAAATGTCATTTTACTCGGCTCGATTGTCTGCACATCCGTGCATGGACACCGGTAGCAAGTACCGAGGGCTTAACTGTCATACCACGATGGCATGTTGCAACCCTGAAAACATAGTGAATGCTACTCAATCCGTACTGACACACTGGGGTGAGGTGTCTACACGTCAAATCATGCACACGTACAATCAAATGTTGTGAACGCGTATGACAGCGTCCTTGCGGCTTTCACTGTCACGCACGGATGTGCAATCGTGCAACACTTGTGTGCTGTACAGCTAACACCGTGCTACAATGATTTACCACCGGCATGCGAATTCCTTGCTGTAGTCTCACTGCCATTGCTATTTTCCTTTCCAATATCTGTCTGGGCCTTGGCAACCTGACAGCCTACGTGCAGTCCTCGACTGTGCGGCACTTTGCCTTGATCAGGCTTGTGATTTCATACATACATACGTACATACTGTCGCGCATTATAACAAGCTTTCCTCGCGACTTCACTTGACAACGTACAAGATTAATCAAACACTACAAGAAGATGTCTGCAACAAGAACGCCGTTGAACTCGATTTTTAGCTGAGTAGGATTTCGGGTATCTTGGTCCCCAACCTGAGAGCCTGGTTGCCCCAAATGCAGCTAACTAACCAGTCAAAGGCACCTTCATTTGCTCGAACCAAGTCGCGGATTCTGGCCACCCCTACATGAACGAGTGGTTATTAGTGGTAAACAAAACCGCGTTAGAAAAACGATGATTTTCCATTTGTAAATCAGCGAAGTCTATGCATATTAACTTGTTATTTCATTTATGTTTGTGACCACTCATTCGTGCCAAGCCCATCGAACTATTCACAAAGTTGATCACGACGGTCCATAATGGAGGCACTGGACTCGAGTTTCGCTCTTATTTGAGCTCATCAGCAGTGCATATTCTCCTCCGCTTTGGGGGTGGGACTCGAACCCCCGACTATCACCATTGTAGTCCCATGCCATAACGACCTGGGCTACCGTCCACCGGTTGACCGATCGTAATTAAGCGTTTATGAACTGTTCTCCAGACTGGCCCATTTGAGTAGCTTTGTTTGCCCGACCAGTTCAGAAGGAGCCAGCAACATCTGTTGTGTTCGCCCAACCGAACAGATCTCCGTGTCAGGTCTTCCCATCGGATACAGTGTAAGCTAACACCGTCGTGATCAACTTTGTGAATAGTTCGATGCGCTTGGCACGGATGAGTAGTCACAAATATTGTTTTTCGTTTTCTACCTCGCTACCAACGATTCTATTACGGCGCGTGTTGCTTTCAAGCTGGTTACCTAGTCATTCCCACGGTTGTATAACTTTTCGTTCTGCTTTTTTCTCTTTCTAGTCCATGGCCGATTGGATGAAAGAACACTTCCGTTTGCACAAAATGTCCAACCAAGTGGAGTTTGACGTGGAGTGTAAGTGACCCTCCTCCCGCATGTCTGTTGCGTTTGTCTTGTCATCCTATTTAAACGCTCCCAGTGTGATTGACCAATCACACAAACGCACTCTTTATAGCATCATGGCTCCCCCTGGACAGCTAGTATGCTGTGTTCCGCACTCTATTCGAAATTTTCATCACATGTTAAACGTTGTTTTACAAGTCCAAGGTGTTGCGGCTTCTGTCTGGTTGACGTCATCGAGTGTAGACTGTAAGATCAGGAAGCACCCCCGTTCTGTGTTGTGTGTGTATGTAACAACACCTTCCATTTCTATCAGAACTGGAGTTGGCTTTCAGTGTTTACGCCAGAGATTCGCATACCTACAAATTCTTCCTCGTTTGATCATTATCGCCATCAGGGATACCCTTAAACCGGTAGCAAGTACTAAATACTTGTTTGGCATGCAACCATGAAAAATAAAGTCCTAAAAGATAGAAAGAGGTACGACTTCACACATCTCGTATGGTATGAAAACACAAAACTGATCCAGGCAAAGTGCCGCACAGTCAGAGACTGCACATGGGCTAAGATACTGTCAGGTTGCCCAGGCCTAGACAGATATGAGAAAAAAGATCGAAATGGTAGTGTGACTCCAGCGTGTTTCAGCATGCAGCTCAATTTAACACGGTGTTAGCCGCACAGCACAGAAATGCTGCACGATTGCACGTCCGTGCGACTTGATCCATCTACGAAATCTTTGGAAAAGTAAACACAAGCAAACTGGAATGAGGTGCCTACACTTTGACTGGATCAAGGATTCAATCAAGGTTCGTGTACGAGAGACATTAGCATCATAACACACTTTCCGCGTGACAACATACAAGGTTAAGCAAACAGTCCAAGAAGATCTTCAATGCAAGACAGTCACGTAGAATTGGATGCGTGTCGCCATCTGTGACGTCAGAGAGTGTTGCTGACGTTTCGCGACAATCTTATGGTGTCTCGACACAGGTTAAAACTCGAACACCGCCTCAGTTTAATGCTGGATATGGAGTTGAGGGCGACGGTGGAAGTGCTTTATTCGAAAATGTACTGCTTATTAATTCAATGACTTAACAGTCCGATTCGGGAGGAACAGTTACAGCATTCCAAAAGTTGTCATAGCCCGGGGTTAGCAGCGGGGATAAGCTGTCACTGTCTATAAAATACACCCATATGGCGCGCGTCTCAAATAGCCTCTGACAGCCAAGTCCAGCTTCAGACCTGCACGAGTGGCTCCCCGAGCCCGGCGGTACTGCTTCTACCAACAGGAGAAGAAGCTAGGGCGAGTGACTGGCGCCTGAAAACCAGTTTGCTTTGGGCAGATAGAACTCGTTAACCTGGGAAGGCATTTCATCTAAGGGAAGGAAAACCGTGATTTTAAACCACCGCTGCCTTGCGGGATACCTGATCGCGGGAACGGCTTCGGGAGAAAACCCTGGAGGAAAATCTGGAGCAGAGTCTCGCAGTTTGCTAGTTGGTGCACGCCAACTCTCTCTGACAACTCCATGATGCCTTGCAGGTCGCACTTGGTTGTGCAAAGGCTAGAAAAGCTGACTCGTACAAACGCCGAGTGGTGCTGGGGACGCCGCTTTATACCCAAATTCGCAAGTCTCTTCAATGAAGCCGACTCATCCTCCAGGAGGACATAGTCGCACCAAATTAAAAGTAAAGTACTCACAGCATTATGCAACTTTCAGTCGATCAGTGTTACTTGCACGCCAACGGCGTGATCTGCGTTCAACAGCCAAGAGCTGTTTATGCTCTTCCCCAGCTTGTAGACGACGGTTTACACAATGCCTTCAAAGAGTGTGGTCACAAGCAAGTTCTTCCCAGCTCATAGCTCCAATGTCCAAGGCAAACGTCTTTCTGCTGCAAACGTAGTCTGCCTCAATGTCGATTTCTTGATTGCTATACATGTTTGAAAAATATCGGATAAATGTCGATTCATAATGAGGGGCATTCCATGTTCATCGATGAAGAATGACATTTGTTGAGATGAGAATTATCGTTTATTATTGTTTCACAATTGCAGCGTATAGCTCGAACCTGGAACAAATGCTCGCGTTGCAAATCAAAACCATGGTCTCGTTGAAAGGTGAGTGCAATTGTTCTTGTTTTGCTATCTGTGCAGTGTGGCTAACATCGTGCTAAATTGATTGGCCACGGGTAGTGAGCTGCATGCTGAAACACGCTGGAGTCTCACTACCATTTCCTGTTCTTTTTTCTTTCTCATATTTGTCTAGGCCTGGGCAACCTGACAGTATCTTCGCCCACGTACAGTCTCTGACTGTGCGGCACTTTGCCTGGATCGGGCTTGAGCTTTCATACAATACCATATATTGCCAGTGATCATTTGATGTCAATCTGGGTATTGCGACCATCCTGCTCTTATTATCTATCGATTTTTGTGTATGTACACGTATGAAGCACAAGCAATCATTAACGGCACATGGGCTAAGATAATATTAGGTTGCCAAGGTCGTGACTCAGGGTCACGGCCGCTATCCAGGGCATCGTCGCGTCTCGAGTCTTTCCACTCTGGTATGATGGATGTTTAAAAATTCACCAGGCTGTTGTACTCTGCGCTCTTTGGAATTTCGCTCGCAGTAATGCTGAGGTAAGATTTCACGACAGGAGCACACAGCCTGTAAATTTAAAACTAATGTATCTGCTTGTTTGAAAGGCGAACCGCTCTTTTGAAAATTAGGACTGTAGTTTGATTTCGAGTCGCTCATCAACACACTTCTGATTTCGTCCACAGCGTTGATCTAGACAATATAGAAGTGTTAAGACGCGGTACTTAACTGAACCTTAACGTGGTGCGATGGTTTGTGTACCTTCAGGACCCATTGAGCTATACTGCGTGGTGTCTTTTGGTGCCAGCAGAGCTACTCATACCAGGAAGGTCGATGGATAGAGGTCAGACAAACTCAGTCTCAACCCAGGTTCAGGCTTTTTAGCCAAAGGTTCCTGGTGGGGCCCCCTACTTCGGCCTGGGCAACCGGGTAGTATCATGCCCACAAGCAATTATGAAAATACCGGTAAAAATGACAGATCCCGTGCTCCCACGCTCTCTGATGATGACTAAATCGTATGGCGAATGCCTACATGCGATGGTAGAAGTTGATCGAATGGCGGTCAACAAAGTGGATGAGGCAGAAGTTTCGACAATCTGGATCTCATCCCGGATGCACACATAATCGTTTATTAGATTTTCTTTTTTCTTTGTAAACTGTTTAGCCGTAACCCCATTAGTGATGTACTGTTACGCATGTGAATCCGTGTCAACTGACGTTGGCTGTGTTCACTTGTATCAGATTGATGTGCGTACACACACTCGACCACTTATCCCGGTCACACCCACCCTAGACTTACTATAGGCTGCTCATCGGTAAGATCTTGACTATCCCATTTGGTCCGACCAAGCATCTATGTCCAAAGCAAAATGTTACCCCAAACTTGCTCTAGCCGATTGCTTTTGTATATTCCGCTTTCCTGTTTTTTTTACGCGTTCGCTTATCTGCTTCTCCCGCTCTAAGTTGCTTGACACGTTGTCTGGCTCAAATCTTGTTATTGATAGACGACAGAGGGTCAAGCCCTTGTAAGCCGCATCTCTTTATATCAGCAACATAGTCCAGGAGAACATCAGTTGAAAAATCCTGTCCAGTGTTGTACAGCAGTACCTTATCCACTAGTTGCTTGAATTGGTCTTCACATCTTGCTGAAATAACCTCTTCCGGAAGCGCATTCCACAAGTTAGCAATTCTTGTTGAGAGCGTGAATCCCTGTGGTAGGCGTGGTTTCCATCGCTTTTTAAGCTTTAGAGCATGGCCACGGGTTCTTGAGTCCGCCACGATCTTTCCCAAACATATTCCAATCAATTAAAGACTTCTGAATTGTTGTTGGCCTCCTTCGGTCGATTTCGACCATGGATGTACATCACAATCGCATGAATGTTCATGTTCTACAGCTTTTTGAATGACTAAACAATCCGATTCTGTAGGAACAATCTCTCCCGCAGCGCTGACAACGGTAGTCAGAAATCGGTTGTAGGGCGTCAGTTGCACGCCGGTGGCGTGATCTGCGTTCAGCAGCCAAGAGCTGTATCTGTTCCTCCCCAGCTTGCAGTCGACTCTTTACACAATGCCTCCAATGTGAGCGGTCAAGAGCAAGTTGTTCCCAACTCGCCGGGTCAATGCCAAGAGCTTTCATATCTCTTTTGCAAACGTTGTGTACCGCAAGTGCGGTCTGCCCAATGGTCGACTTCGTAATTGCAACTTCTGAATTACATTTTTGTCTATCACACACTTGACCCAAACTCCATTTTCGGGATCCGTGCGCAGCCAGACTCCATGTAGTGAGCTCTCGTGGATGAAAATCAGCGTTCAAAATGCTGGACTTGAATTATTCGTGATCATGCGAATTGTATCGTTTGAATTTGGCGCGTAGAAAGATTGTCTGTCGAATGGATGGTAATTCAAATAATTCAAAGTTTTAATGATCAAAAAAGCAAATACTTTACAGTAACCATAGATTAAAAAAACATAAAAACAGCAAATGTTTTATCAATATGGAAAGTCAGCACGTGTATTCAGGTCCAACGTTGGATTTGGTCAACATATACTTGTCAAGTTCAGTCTTGAACATGTTCAGGCTTGATGCGCAAATGATATGTGGGGGCAGAGAGTTCCACATAAAACAAACTCGGACGGCAAACAAAAACCTTCGACAATTTGATCTGGAGTGTGGACTAAATAACTTGTAGCCCTGCGATCTGCTACTACGTGCTTCTTGTCGATGAAACATGTGTTCAAGTGGGTGATCCACTGTATGCAGAATATTGAAAAGCAGGATCAAGTCACCCCTGAGATGACGGTACGAAAAGTCAAAGAGGTTTAGAGTTGCAATCCTCTCCTCGTATGACCTGTTATATAGCCCGGTCACCAGTTTTGTAGCGCGGTGGTATACGCGTTGCAGCAAGGTCATGTCCTTTTGTACCCATGGGGACCATGCTTGAACAGCGTACTTCATTGTTGGTCTGATATAGGTGTTATCTGCTTTGTGAAACTACCAGAAATAATGTTTACGCATGCATGTATGAAAACACCAGGTCGACAAAAACTGTCGGGTTACCCAGACGGGGAGTTTTGTTGCTTTGGGTTAATCGTATAAACCAATATTCCCCCCCTCATTTTTTTCTTTCAGATAAAGTCTCCGCTTGGCGAAGGGAATTGCGTCAAGAAGAAGAACTCAGCACCAAGCTTCAGCGTAACGGTCGCCTTTAATCAGTTCTCAGTTCCCACACACGCGTTTTTTTCCAGATGTCCCACTGAGACCAACAACATTCCTGTTTTTCCTTTATCTCTAGATCTCAGATTTCATTCACTCTTGTTCATTTTCGTGACAATCGCCGCCACTTCCATCACGGTGCAGTTCGTTCATCCGCCCCCTCCAGTTCCGCGCTCAAAGGATCATCACATCCACGACGCACGCCCCCGCTGTTCATTATCTCTGTCCAATCCAGGTGTCTTTCTGACTCTCTCACTCACCTTGCTTCGGGCAATAGGCTTCTTCGTCTTGTCCATTTCAATACGCATCCTCGTTCTCTATGCTCTACGTGTAATTAAAATTTGTGCACTTGGACGGTTTTATCAATTATACCTGTGTGATCATTCATGTGGTGATTGATACATCTTTTTCACGGTTCTAGTTAATGTATGAATGTATGTTCGCAATGTCAGTTGAATCCGTGATCAATCAACCATCTCCCAGGAAAGATTACGTCTCTGCTATCAAATATTGACGCGTTATGGTACCCCGAGATAGTCGGAGATTGCGCAAATTTTTGTCAACCCATCATGTATACATCATCCGGCATTGTTGGTTTGACTGGCTGTATTTGTGGCATTTTGGAAGGTGATTTTTAGGTTGTAAGTTCTATTTTTACCTAACAGTACCCACATTATTGGAAAATCTCTTCTTACGGATATACGAACCTCGACCTGTGTTTACTTAATTTAAAATTTTATACCTGCTGTGTTTTTGTAGCATAGACCACGGTATATCTTGTGGTAAGAACCCCGGAATATTTTCCTTGGGTTCCAAGCTTGTCACAGAAAGGAGTAGTAGTAGTAGGACTGAGCCCCTACTGTTTTAAAAAATGGTCTAATGTGGCCACATCTCAAGCCACCTCGGAAAATCCAGCTTCTGTTCTGGTTCCCACATGCCCAGCGGAAGAACTTTTATTGGTAGTAGAGGAGGCGGGTCAGACCGCACTTGCGGTACAAAGACGTTTGCAAAGATATGAAAGCTCTTGCCATTGACCCGACGAGTTGGGAAGAACTTGCTCTTAACCGCTCACATTAGAGGCATTGTTTAAAGCGTCGTCTGCAAGCTGGGGAGGAGCAGATACAGCTCTTGGCTGCTGAACGCAGATCACGCCACCGGCGTGCAACTGATGCAATACAACCGAGGTCTGACTATCGTTGCAAGCGCTGCGGGAGAGATTGTTCCTCCCGAATCGGGCTGTTTAGTCATTCAAAAAGCTGTAGTACATGAACATTCATGCGATTGTGATGTACATCCATGGTCGACATCGACCAGAGGAGGTCATCAACAACAGTGGAGGCGGGTGACTGACGTTTGAAAACCGTTTGTTCTGGTTAAGGAAGTTCGTCGGCTTCTTGCAGTCCATTCACACACTGGGTTTGCAACATCCAGGTTTCGATGGTTCGCTCCTGGTTTCTTACGATACGGGGATTCCACAGATTATGCTTGGGGCCTTTGTTGGAATCGATTTTCCGGTTGCATGTTCTGTTCACGGTATTCGACTCTCACGTCACGGGTACGCATACCTGATAAGTCATCATGCTCCATTTTCGGTTTTTTCAAATTTTAATAAGATGATGGAGATAACAATTTCATGCAACGGTTGAAACCGGTCAACCAAGTCCAGCTTCTGGCCTGTACGAGTGACTCCTCGAGCCCGGTGGAACTGCTTCTACCAACAGGAGAAGGGGCGAGTGACTGGTGACTGAAATCCAGTTTGCTTCGGGTAGATGAAGCTCGTTAGCCTGGGAGGGCATTCCATCGAAGGGAAGGTAAACCCTGACTTTGAACGTCCGCTGCCTTGCGGGATACCCGTTCCCGGGAAAGGCTTCGGGAGAAAACCCTGAGGAAAAATCTGAAACAGAGTCTGGTAAACGGTTAGTTGGTCCACATCACTTCTTT
Organism: Atriophallophorus winterbourni; assembly: GCA_013407085.1. NCBI lineage: Eukaryota > Metazoa > Platyhelminthes > Trematoda > Plagiorchiida > Microphallidae > Atriophallophorus > Atriophallophorus winterbourni. The sequence goes on along the minus strand of JACCGJ010026091.1, from coordinate 1,227 downwards.
CTGGCAACCCCCTGCTGCCTTGCAGGTCGCACTTGGTTGTGCAAAGGCTAGAGAAGCTGACTCGAACAAACGCCGAGTGGTGCTGGGGACGCCGCTTTGTACCCAAATCCCCAAGAACCTTCATATAAGCCGACTCATCCTCTAGGAGGTGATAGTCGCACAAAAATAAACCGGGAGGGCGAAGTAACCTTGCCATTCGTCAAAAAGGAACCGTGAGGGTTAAAAGGCTCTTCTCCAAATGGGCTCAACTTTAATTTCTTCATGTGGGAGATTGGTAAGCTTATGATCGAAACATGTTTGCACGTCCAACCTATCTGTCCCGCTGATGTAAGCCCGTCAGCCATCTTAAAGAGACGGCTTGATACAGAAATTTGTTTAAAGCGGAATTAATGAGATTAAATCAAGTAAATTTTCCTGTTTCCACGCTCTATAATTCGTACAGGCATGACTCGTGTTTTAAGAGAGATATTCGAATCGTTTTATTATATAGAGAAGCTGATTCTTCGCCTTGGAATCAACATGATATTTCGTCGAGTAACGTATAGCCACTTATTAAATGCATCAAATCAAATAACAAATTAGAGATGTTCAGTGAACCCTGTCTATCCATGAATACCGACATGTTGTGGCCTCCCGTGTACTAACAACAATATATATATGTATATAGAAATTAGTTTAATTACGTTAGGCAGACTTGTTTTGGATAATAAGCTAGCATTTTTCAACATTCAACATGCTCCAACATCCCAATTTTTTTTTTTTCTCACCGCCTCTGACAAAACAAGGTTAACGATCTGCCCTTCAGTCATCGTCCTTTGGGACACACGCAGCTAATTCTCCCTGAAGGAGTGAGGCAAAGCGGTTGATTAGTTCGCTACAACCCAGATTGCTTCGTCAATTGAAGCCTTACATTTTTTTTTCCAAAGATAGAAAGGATTCAAACCCCCTCGATTAACTGCAGAGACGGAATCCGTTCGGCAGTTTATCAGTGAAAGAATTGTTGAAAACAAAATCTTTATTCATAAATATTCAATCTTTCAGCTGTCTCATTAGATCCAATATACATGTTACACAATTAACCAGACTACAATAAATATACAACTTCAGCTCGTTTGAACATTTGTATAACTTGATCTGCCATCGGGAATATTGAATTATTAGAATCGGAAGTACACTGTGGCATGGGAAGTATGTAATTTGAAGGCAGGGCTAGTGTTTCAAGTTCAG
>JACCGJ010026088.1:0-21795 GCA_013407085.1 Atriophallophorus winterbourni | reverse complement strand
TGTTCCTTTATGACACATTGAGTTATGAGATCACAAGTATGAGATCACAAGCCTTATCCAGGCAAAGTGCCGCGCAGTCAAAGACTGCACTTGACTAATGTACTGTCAAGCTGCCCAGGCCTAGACAGATATGAGAATCTAAAATAACAATGGCAGTGTAACTCCAGTGTGTATTCGCATGCAGCTCACTACCAGTGGCAAATCAATTTAGCACGGTGTTAGCTGCACAGAACATTAGTGCTGCACGATTACACTTCCGTACATTGAGTTATACTGGGTTGTTTCCTTGGTCGCCCACAAAGCTAGTCTTACCAGGATGGTTGATGGATTGAAGTCAGACAAACTCAGTCTCAGTCTTGAAGTATCTTGACTTGAGCTCTGTTGTTAAGGCTTTTTAGATAACACCTCAGGATAGAGTCCCCTAAGCTCCGGTCAAGCTGGTTTATGTATCGTTCTGTTAGCCAGTCAACAGCTGCCTTCTTACGGTAAGACCACAATGCCCGTACACAAAATGCCGCTATCGCAATTAACGCAACTACCTCTTGGTTGTCGCTGTCTACGCACCGACCAACTGTAGTTCAGATCATGTAAATGATGAGTTCTATGGAAAATTACAAGGACTCAATGGATTTGCACCGAGGAGTGACATCGTTATCTTAGCTGAAGATACGGATGTACATGTGTGTTGTCTTTCTTCAAACGAGCATTTTGGGTTGGAAGGTTGGTCTCGATTGTGATAGCACTTCTGTGCTGTGCGACTAACATCGTGCTAAATTGATTGGCCACCGGCAGTGAGCTGCATGCTGAAATACGCTGTAGTCTCACTTTTCAATTTATATTTTGTTTCTCACATCTGTCTAGACCCTGACAACCTGACAGTATCTTAGCCTACGTACAGTCTATCACTGTGCGGCATTTTGACTGGATCAGGCTTGTGCTTTCATACATACATACCTATCATTCAAAGCGTCACTGTTCCACCTTTAAATCTCCGTCCACAATGGCTTGGGATACAATACTCCTCCAAAATAGCCGTGTTTGGTATGAATGGTATGAAAGCACAAGCCTGATCCAGGCAAAGTGCCGCACAGTCAGAGACTGCACGTGGGCTAAGATACTGTCAAGTTGCCCAGGCTTAGACAGATATGAGTGTGGAAATAGAAATGGTAGTGAGACTCCAGCGTGTACTCGCATGCAGCTCACTACCGTTGGCCAATCAATTTAGCACGATGTTAGCCGCACAGCACAGAAATGCTGCACGATTGCACATACGTACAACTAGTTTCTACGAATTCTCTCCAACTAATGGACCAACTCGAAATGGTGTCGTGACAAGGGCTGCTAGTTTTTGACTTGAGTCAATCAGATGAATGCATTGCCAGCTATTCTAAATTCTGTTGGGCCGACCAGTGATCAGATTCCCCAGTGACTTCTTACTATCCGTGTTATGGCTTGAAATCGTATTCAGTGGCGGTCTTATTATAGGTATAATCTTACAGTGTTTAATTAATCTTGTTGGTTGTCCATTGGAGTGGTGAGGAAAGCTTGTTATGATGCATGACAGTGAAAGCTGCAAGGAAGCGGTCGTGTTAGTGTCACTCCAATCGTTAACCAAACTTGATTGGATATGTGTTTGATTATAGGTGTAGGTGCCTTATCCCAGCGATTTTGTGCTTATTCTTCGAAGGCTCAGTAGCTTTTATGCTCCCGCCTTCCCTATCTTAACGATTTTATCATATCCTTTTTAAATGTACGGTAAGCCACGTCATACATCCATTAAGTAATATAGGGCTGATCGCTGTTTAGTAAACATGTATTTTAGTTTTGAGATTGATCCGAAGCCTGCACTAAAGGGTGCATTTCAACTGTAAAACGCATTACGCCAACGATTAATCCTTAACATTACTACATCTTTTGCTTCATCATTCAACTAAAATACTGGAACTGAAGTACTTTAAGACTGATCACATTCTTGACACATAATGTTTGGATGCCTTGTGGAACAGTAGAAGAAAATGCCTTGGTTTTGGCATCGCTTATATCGGGGCTGACTTTTGTGACAAAACTACTAAGGCAGTCTAAAGTGTCTGCAGCATTTCGACATTTCACCCAGGCCAACGAAATGCTCAGTTTAGTCTAGATCAGAAATCCAAGGCTCACTGAACCTGATCTTACTGTCTCCACCTGATGACGGCAAGCAGCCAGAAACCGGTAGTGGTGTGTAAGGGATGGGGATGTGAGCACCACAATACGTTGGCCATACAAATATCATTTGTTAATTTCTATCCTACGCTAAGCTGTATGATTATAGGAACTCAACACTTTTTTGCAATTTAACTGATGAACCAAACGCTACCATGCTTTTTCAGCATTTGGCATTTGGCCATGGGTCTCGATGAAAGCAAGTTGGCACATTCTACGAAAAGGTTTAATACGTCTTTGCCGAAAATCTCCACATCTACTCCCTTTATTCCTTGGGGTATTATTCACCAATGCTCTCCGGAAGTGTGGCAAATGTGTCATGGAGGTATGCTTGGATAACATCTATTTGTAGCTTGTTTCAACTTCCCTGACAAACCGGTTTCATGTCGCTTTCAAGTACCAAACGAATGTACCACTGCCTTTTGTTTGACTCGGCAAAATCTCATTAGCTATCGAAAGACAGCCCCGGTTTTCTCTGTTAGAAAACGGAAAAGGTTCTCGAAAATGGCTGAACATTTTGAGTACAATCATATCCCCGCGCGGTTGTCTTCCATACACGTAAGTGCCTTTGAGTTTCAGCTCCACATTGTGTTAGAACCTGCATTTCAAATCAGTTTTAGCCACCCGTTGTGGCCTCGCTGTGATCCATCTAACAAGACACATGACCACAGAGTTTGCCATCTTGGATTTGAGATTAAACAAATTTCTGGGTTCGTTCGGCAAACAAACTTTGAATTTTAATCCGGAATCAGTGCTTGGAAAGATCTCACCGGATGGAAATTGGTGTTTAATTTGTCTTCCATCTCAACCTGGAGGGCATGCTGCTATTTTGCAAGTGAGTGATACAAGGTGCGGCTTTTATTCTCGATTATGTGGGTTGTCATTATTTTTTCATTAGGAACAAGATATTTACATGAAGCAAAGCGTAGAGTTAATCTGCTTCAAGATCTTGAATATTTATATTTTTTAATATTTTACAGGTTATTTGATAAGATTCTACTTTTCTATAACCTCGATACTTCCAAAATTTACGATTACCAAGGCCATACGTCGCTTAACCTTTTTCGTTTTTTTCGAGCGATATTTGGGTCACGTCGAGACTGGTGCTTAACTTGATGTCGTGGTTTGTGTACCTCCATGGCCTATTCATCATGAATAGCATTGCACCAATAACATTTACCGAGTTCTTAACTGCCATACAACAGCGATATGGTGAAAATTCTAAAAAGGAGGAAGCGTGGGACCTAAAGAGCTACCGAACCTATAAAATGTTAGGAACAGACACACTGGGATTAGGTGCCTACATCTCGAATCAAACATGTATTCAAGCAAGTGATGTGAACGAGTAGAGCGACATCAGCATGACAGCTTCCTTCGGCTTTCACTGTCACGCATCATAACAAGCTTTCCTCGCCAGTTCACTTGACAACAGGCAAGATTAATCAAACACTCCAAACGATGTCTACAACAAGACCACCGCTGAGCACGATTTTGAGCCATATTACTAAGGGTAAGAAGCCACTGCGAATTCGCATCTTTTGGACCCCAAACTTGGAGATTGGCCGCACCAACTGCAGCTAGTTTGACAGTCAGAGCAATTGTCTGCCTGAGCCAAGTCACAAACTCCCTTACAACGAAGCCATTACATATTACGAATGGCAAACCATCGAAGTCTATGCATGTTAACTTGTTTTCGATTTCTACGTCGCTACCAAAGATTCTATTACAGACAGTTGCGTTACGTACCCGATGATGCCAACTAGCTCCAGCAATGGTGCAGAGACGTCTTATTTCTTCTTTTCTCGGTGTCTAGACTTTTCATCTGTACAGTAAGACCGCGCGAACTGTAGCCTTATAGACTCTGTCCTTAATCTTCATAGACAAGCCTGTTTGACACCACTGATGACCCAAGTTATGAAAAGCTGTCGTGGTTTTGGAAATGCGAGCTGAGATTTCCTAGTTTTAACAACCGTTGCTAGTAATGCAACTATCCAATTAGGTAAAACAGTCTACAGCCGCATATTCCTCATTATTGGGGCTTAGCGCAGTTTCACTCGGATCAATATCCTATAACAGAAATTGGCACTTGGAAGGTGCGAAGCGTATACCGTATGATGGTATGATACTACATAATCAGTCTAAAGTAGCCTGAGAATCCCTAAAGGGATTGAAAAGAACTACGTCGTACGCATAATCTGAATCATAAAAGTTTCTATTCGCATCCTATCTAAATGTTCGCTGTCAGTATGCCTGCGTTACAAAATTGAACAAAAATGATGAAAATGGACACCTTTGTCTGACACCACTACTCGTAGAAAAATTGAGTGACAGGCTATTGTACACCTTTTGCGAGACACCTTTGTGTAATTAAGTATTAAATAATTTATTCCTATCGACCAAATCAAAGGCAACCTTGAATTCAAGAGAGATCGCTACAATTGGCTATCTATAAGTGTGGCGATGTTCTAGAGCTTTCCGAATAGTGAATATGTGATCGAATCTCAGAACTCTGAGATCATCATGCTGAATTGGCTGTTACCTCGCATCAGCTATCTGTTGACATTTTCTGTCTATCAGAATCGTTCGTATACGATTTGATTATAATTACAACGCTGACTGCTCAAAACCTTTCGACACGCAACTTTTTGCCACGCGCGTGTTAATCTGCAGTTTCTTTTTTGGAGTCGTGTCTGTGGTGAACGCCCCTGCGAAATTGGATTGCTTGGATCCTTTCATATAGTGAGATGTGCGCACTTAGCATTGCCATGAATGCTAGACCGAATTCAAAATCTTGTAATAAATGGTGTTTAATAATCAGGGTCACTAATGCTCTGGCTACAACACATTCCGACGAATCGCAGAGCTCTTCTCCGACGATTTAGATATTCTCTTCTTAATCGTGGAAATACTTGTTATTTAGACATGGATTATGTTAGAGCATCATGTCTCAATCCGAGACATCAATGAAGCCGGCTAATCCACCCGTGGAGCCAGCCGCACAAAAGTAAAAAGTAAGTTTGTTAGAGCATGCTTCTTAGACGTATATTGGTCACAATTTGGTGCTGTGTGTTTATGTAGTCAAAATGCCAACGATTCGTAAAAATTTTCGCGTATACTCGATTATTCATTAGCGGCACGTCCTCTCAGAAAGCGTCCATATGCAACCTAGCATCCCGTCAATTGAAATATCTGAGCGCTGCAGGACAGATTGTTCCTCACGAATCGGACTGTTTAGTCATCCGAAACGCTGTAATGCACGAAACCGACATGCGCTTGTGATGCACATCCATGGTGGGCATCGACCGAAGGAGGCCAAAAACATCCTGTGTTCGATTTTTGCTGACTTCGATAACAAGATTTTCACTTGCATTGAGGCATAAACAAGGTTTGCGCTTGTATCTTCTAAAATGAATTTTGTTGACGGTTGTAGCGCATTATTAACATGAGTTCAATTACAAACCTGACTGACGTTCTATCATTGTCTGTCCGTCGTTTGCTGTACTAAGCCTCCTTCATATCCTGACTTAACACCATTGCCTATTCGTCGCACACTATACTGGGTCTTTTTATGCCGTGAGAGCATTCCATTCGCATTCGCTGTATTCACCGAAAACCGACATGCGCTTGTGATGCACATCCATGGTGGGCATCGACCGAAGGAGGCCAAAAACATCCTGTGTTCGATTTTTGCTGACTTCGATAACAAGATTTTCACTTGCATTGAGGCATAAACAAGGTTTGCGCTTGTATCTTCTAAAATGAATTTTGTTGACGGTTGTAGCGCATTATTAACATGAGTTCAATTACAAACCTGACTGACGTTCTATCATTGTCTGTCCGTCGTTTGCTGTACTAAGCCTCCTTCATATCCTGACTTAACACCATTGCCTATTCGTCGCACACTATACTGGGTCTTTTTATGCCGTGAGAGCATTCCATTCGCATTCGCTTGTCCGGCAAGTTTAGTTCTACACTGGCGTCTGCAATCAACTAATATGACTCCGGAAATTACGTTCACTTTATTAGATAAATCATTAACGAAATTGTTTTCTAACCGGAAAAGTTGAAATACCATCACATGTTTACCTCGTCATTACTTTGTGTTTCTGACTGTAATTCTGTTCACCTGAATGAAGGAACAGAAATTCAAATCAAAAATTGCTTATTCAGTCAGTGTGTGAACAGGCTTAGATACTCTGAAGAAACACTGGTTCAATCACAAAGTAAGATGTATTTTTGACTGTGTTCAGTCTTGAAAACTTATTGTTCACAGTAGTCGATCTAGTAAGAAGTTTGAAGAAGAAAATCTTCGCTAAGATTTATACGATGTATATATATATATATATATATATATATATATATATTATATATCTATTATTATCGATAATATATAATATATCTATATATATATTATATTATATCAAGCTCAAAACACGTCTCTTCCAGAGGCACTTAAGTTTATTGAGGCATATAATGTTTCCTGCGATCAGTCAACGCGTGAAGAAATCATCGGAGCCTTCGGTCGACTAAGGAACAACAAGTCCCCTGGCGAAGACGGCGTCACCCCTGAGGTGTACACGGCCTGTTCTTCCGTTCTGATTGAGCCACTGCATTATTTGTATCGTAAAATAAGGGAACTAGAGGAGCTTCGACGCGACTGGGGCAATTCACTCTTGATCCCTGTTATAATCCCGTGTTCTAGGATTAAACTGTATCTCAAACAGACAATTGAGCAGAGAGGTTCTGGATGAAAGTTCTATTGATACAAGGTGGGACAAAGAGCACCACAGTCCAATTGAAGGGTAGGCTAAAATAGGGAGAAGAATTGTTAGTGTAAAGTAAACACAATGATAAGTATAATTCGTTTGGAGGTGACCCTCCTAACACCTCCCCCAGGAAGTCTTCAACGATAGGACTGTTTACGTGGGTTCAGCTGCAAAGGTTTGACTTTCTTTCGAACACGGTCGGTCCATCTTCTTGGTGTACAGTTAGTTTGAACATCTCGCTTTTCTGGCGAGGATATGGTCAACCTCTCAGGTAGTTCAAATGTGTCTAGCAAGATGTCCAGTGGAATACCAGGATCGTGGTTTACAATCTCGGGCAAAGAAGATGGGCGCAGCTGATTTGCATGACGGATCCAGATGGAAGATTGTACATCAACTTCATAGATCACGTGTCCCACGCGGCGAACAATTTGTCCGTGTGTCCATGTTTCACCACCACTTCGATAGTCTTTTGCCAGTACGGATGCACCTGGCTTATAGAACCGACTGACGGCTCCATGGTGATGGTTGAACTGGTTTTCCATGCGTCGGTTTCTAGGCATCTCATTAGAAAACGATGGACGGATGATGTCCAATGGTAATCGAATCTTTCGATTCATGAGTGCCTCTGCCGGGGATACACTGTTAGGTACATTGGGATTCGGCGTGGCTCGGTAACTGAGCAAGAACCTTTCAATGATGTCTGACGTGGTTTCTTCCCCTCTGAGTTTCAAGAGTGCTCTCTTGAATGTATCCACAAATCTTTCTACTTGTCCGTTGGATTGTGGGTGAAACGGAGGCGTGCGTTTATGCTCAATACTGTTTTGTTGACAGAATGATGCAAACTCCGCCGAAGTAAAAGCTGTTCCGTTGTCGGAAACAAGAGTATCTGGGACACCAAATCGGCTGAATACCTGCTGCAGTTTAGTAATCGTTGCACTTGAAGTGACTCGAACCATGTGAAACACTTCGGGCCATTTGCTGAATGCGTCGACTAGGATCAAATAATTTTGATTGTTAATCGGACCAGCAAAATCAATATGAACCCTGGTCCATGGTGATTCTGGTGTGGGCCATGAAAATAACTCGGTTTTTCTAGGGGTCTTCGCCGCCAATTGACAGTTAGAACATGTTTTTACGAGACCCTCTAGCTGTTTATCCATATTAGGCCAATATACATAACTTCGTGCCAACGCTTTCATATGGCTAATGCCAGGATGACCAAAGTGAAACTGTTTGAGAACATCCTTTTGTAGTGTTGATGGCACAACCACACGTTCTGCGAACAACAGGCATCCTGCGTTTTCTGATAGAGACCCACGGCGCCGAAAGAGCGGTTGAAGATTTTCGTCACATGTACGGGGCCATTGGGTGCGGTTGAAATGTAGGACCTTCTGAAGGACGGTATCGTGAGCAGTAGCCTCACGTGTCATATCAGAGGTTATTGGTAACGCACGAATAATATTAGTAAAAACATTACTGATGTCAGGTTCAACGGTTATTGACGCGATGACGGTATCCTCAGGTTGCTGGCGCTGCGAATCCATTAGTCTGGATAATGCATCTGCTTGACCAATAGCATCAGTAGATTGATATTTTATGGTAAAGTTGTAACCTAAGAGCATGGTAGCCCAACCAGACAATAACGAATGTCACTTTTTTGGAGCGAAGCGAAGTGCGAAGCGAATTTTCGAAGTGCCCTAACTGCCCTTCGCGATAGCGAATAGTATCAAAGCAAAGCACTTCGCAATGGCGAAGCGAAGCGAATATTCGCACTTCGCCATAACGAATATTAGCGAATAATCTTCGCTCAACTTCGATGTAACCCAAAAACTTCGTTTTCGACAAAAAACCTTGCTTTAATTTGCTATAATTCGCTAATATTCGTTTAAATTCGCCTTTCTTCGCTGAAATAAAACGAATTCCGAAATAAATTATTTTTTGACCATGAAAGAACTTTTATTTGACAAGAGAGGAGTTTTTCATGAGCTTTGGAATTGTAAATATAAAAAACCGTGTTTTCTCAAAGGAAATTAGGCTCCTCCTCTGACTCTGTCTCTGAGACCGGGGTTCTGGACCTGGACCTGGTGCCGGAACTGGTCCGGCTGCCTCCAGTCAGAGGGGAGTAGGCCCCCGCCGTGAGCTCCTGGGTGTCGACAAACTCAGGTACCCCTGGTTGGAGCGGCTGGTCCACATGTCACTGGTGAATCCAACTCCCATGAGGTTGGCCAGGTCCTTGGCGAGCTTCTTCTCCATGGCTTCCTCTACATTCTTGAAGAGGAGGGTACAGATGTGCCTGGAAAACATGATCTGCCTGGGGATGTTGATTTTCGGGTCCAGCGACTGAGAATACCTGGAATAATAGCGAAGGTATTAGCGATATATCCAAATTATAGTGATTTTTAATCGAAAAATAGCAATATATAACAAAGAATAGCTAAGATTAAGCGAAGTATAGCAAAGTAAAATCAAAATTATCTTTAAGTAAGAAGGTAACAACTTGTAATTGTCCTCAGCTGGAGAGGACTGTTCGGGTTGTACTTCTTGGGAGCGCTGGCGCTGCCGCCGGACTTGTAGTACTGGGTGATCGGGGTCACTGATCATCATCATCATCATCATGAAGCACAAGTCTGGAGCCAGACAAAGTGCCAAGCAATATGAAGCAGGAAAAGCAGATAAGCAAGCGCGTGGAAAAGGGAAAGCAGGCAAGCGGAATACGCAAAAGCAAATGCACAAAAAAGCAGCTTGTTTTTGTAGTTTCACTGCATGCGATTTTTTGGGTTTTTTGTTTTGTTTTTGTTTTTTTTATGTAAAATAATACCGAATAAAAAAATTATGACACACATAATAAAATACACTGGCGCCACTGACTTCGGTTTGTAGCCATATCGCGTAAGGTTTCCAGCCAACTATTAGGTGGAGCTTTTGGACCCCACCCAGGCAAACGAATACGCCCAACTGAGCCTAGCGCTACGGTGAGTTTCTTCATCCCAACGCGCCACGTCATGGACTGGCCACCCGATCTTTTCTCCCAGCTTCTGTCAGGCTCTGCGAATAAGGCGCGGTACGGTAAACGGTGAGTAGGCATTCTTAATACATGTCCCAACCATCGCAAGCGAGCAAGCATCAGCATTTCTCTCAGTCCGTGGCCACCTGGTCCTAACACCCGCTTGCAGACATCTATATTTGTAACACGATGCTGCCACCGAATGCGAGCAATTCTACGCAGGCAACGGGTATCAAAAACAGAAAGCCGACGGACATCTTCCGCTCGGATAGACCAGGTTTCGCAGCCATAAAGGAGTGTAGCACGCACCACTGCGTTGTACACTCGGCCTTTAGTATGGAGTGAAACATCGCGTCGACGCCACAGATGGCGAAGGTTAGCAAACGCTGCACCCGCTTTGCGAACACGATGTGAGATCTCGTCCTCGACACAACCTCCAGCGGAGATACAACTGCCAAGGTAAACAAAGCTGTCGACCAATTCAAGATTGACATCGCACACAGTTAGGTTTGGAAGAGAGCCGCTCCAATCCTGGGTAAGTGTTTTACACTTGTTAGGCGCAAAGCACATGCCATACCTTGAAGCTTCAAGTGCCAGGCGGTCCAGGGCTTGTTGCATTATATGAGGGTCATCTCCCTGATAGCCTTCTTGAAGAGGTTTTGGATGATTCCCCGAACTTGACTCGCCAAGAGCTGGACTGGGACTGCTGCTGCTTCTTCTGGGAAAGAAAATAAAGAAAAAACAGTTGAGCTTCATTTCCAACAAACTATTGCAAAGTATAATGATGTTCATGCACAGTATTTGGAAGTACTAAGCGATCTATATCAAAGTATATGGCAAGATATTGCGAGTATAGCAAAGTTTAAACGAAGTTTAGCGAAGGTTGCGTCAAACTGAGTCTAACTCACCTTTTCAGTCTCCAACTTGGCCTTCTGGTTCAGAAACTGCTTAGAAACGTCCGGATGCTTCGACATGATGTGGCAGACCATTCCTTGGGGGGTTCCCTGAGGCCGGGCAATGGACTGGCCACAATCCTCGACTTGGCAAAGAGCTCGAACTTCTCTTTCCTTCGCACCTTTCTTCACAGCCTCCTTCTTGAAGAAGTTCCAGATCGGTGATCTGGTAGGCTTGTGCCGGTAGGTGGTGTGATGAAAGTCGTCATCATCATCATCATCTGACGGCGGCGGATACCTCTTTCTTGAGGACTTGGGGGTCCACGGGTCTTTGGACGGCAGCTTGACGTTGAGGGTCGGGCTCCTCTTGGACTTCTTGGCCGAGGCCGAGTCTTTGTCCTTGTCCGACTTGTGGTGCGTCTTCGGGAGGCTCATGATGAAACTATGATGAGACAATTAAATTTTCATCCTATTTATAGCAGCAGACAAAATATTAAAGTACAAAAAAGAACAACCCTTTGTCTACTGACCGTAACACTAGTTACCACCTCAAATGTTAGCTTATAGCAAATAAACAAGCAGTCTGTTGCTAACTGGCTTACGTCGGTACTTTCAGTCACCATCGGAGTTCACTTGTCTGGCGGTGTCTATCAACAAGTGTCAACATCAAAAACAATTCCCGTAGAAGGGTTAAAATATTAAAGTACAAAAACGAAGACTTCGCTTTTAGCGAATACTTCGCTAATATTCGTTTACGGCGAAGTTTGAACTTGCACTTCGTTTTAAGCGAAGCGAAGTATAACGAATTTTTAGCGAAGTTTATTTTTGCCCTTGACCATGGCGATAGCGAAGCGAATATTCAACAATATTCGCTTCGCAACTTCGCTTCGCTTTAAATCCCAAAGCGAACTATTCGTTATTGTCTGAGCCCAACGCTGTAAACGATTTGCTGTATAAACAGGAATACCTTTCTTTGAACCAAATATACTGATGAGTGGCTTGTGATCAGTTATGAGCGTGAAATGACGTCCATACAGCATTTTATGAAACTTTTTCATTGCGAAGACTATTGCTAAAGCTTCTTTTTCGATCTGACCGTAATTACGCTCTGTGGTGGACAGAGATCTGGCTGCATGAGCGATTGCTTTTTCTTTACCATCAGGAAATATGTGAGAAATGACAGCTCGGATATGTCCATGTTCGGATCATAGTGCGTAAGAAGCAAATCAGAAGTGAGCATTGACTTAACTTTTTCGAAAGATGATTGACATTCAGCTGACCAATTCCATTTCACGTCCTTTTTTAAAAGATTATTTAAAGGATGACGAACACGATGCATGTCTGGAACAAATGAACTGTAATGACTGATATGTCCCAGGAATGATCGTAGCGTGGATAGATCCGTTGGTGGGGGCATGATTTTTATGGCTTGAATATTTTCTCAATCAGGGTGTCGACCATTTTGATCAAAAATGAAACCAAGATATTTTATAGATTCTAAAAAAAATTCGCATTTGTCTGCCCGTAAACGGAAACCATACTGTTGAATTCGTTCGAGCACAGAATCTATAAGATCTGATAGTTCATCATGATTGGGTGCTGATATGATAATATCATCAAGGTAAGCTGCAACTTCTGTTAAACCCGTCAACATTGAATCCATTATTTGTTGGAAAATCGCAGGTGCTGACTTTACACCAAAAGGTAGCCGGTTGAACTGAAACAATCATCGATGTGTGTTGATTGTTAAAAGTTCCTTCGCGTCGTCATCAACTTCGATCTGTAAGTACGCATCAGCCAAATCAAGTTTTGCGAAACACGTTGCACCATTGAGCTTAGTGAACAAGTCGTCTGGAATTGGTAATGGGTATTGATGTTCGTCTAAAGCAGCGTTAAGACCGGTAGAATAATCGGCGCAAACACGAACTTTACCACTGGCTTTCTTTACAATAACAATGGGTGTTGCCCAAGAGGAATAGTTGATGGGTTGGATTACTCCCAAGCGATGGAGACGGTCTAATTCTTGTTCGACATCTGCAAGACCAGCATAAGGGACTGGACGTTTCGGTCGGAATACTGGTGTGACACCAGGTCGAAGCTTGAGGCTAGCTTTCAGAATCACCATGGTCCAGGGTTCATATTGATTTTGCTGGTCCGATTAACAATTATTTGATCCTAGTCGACGCATTCAGCAAATGGCCCGAAGTGTTTCACATGGTTCGAGTCACTTCAAGTGCAACGATTACTAAACTGCAGCAGGTATTCAGCCGATTTGGTGTCCCAGATACTCTCGTTTCCGACAACGGAACAGCTTTCACTTCGGCGGAGTTTGCATCATTCTGTCAACAAAACAGTATTGAGCATAAACGCACGCCTCCGTTTCACCCACAATCCAACGGACAAGTAGAAAGATTTGTGGATACATTCAAGAGAGCACTCTTGAAACTCAGAGGGGAAGGAACCACGTCAGAAATCATTGAAAGGTTCTTGCTCAGTTACCGAGCCACGCCGAATCCCAATGTACCTAACAGTGTATCCCCGGCAGAGGCACTCATGAATCGAAAGATTCGATTACCATTGGACATCATCCGTCCATCGTTTTCTAATGAGATGCCTAGAAACCGACACATGGAAAACCAGTTCAACCATCACCATGGAGCCGTCAGTCGGTTCTATAAGCCAGGTGCATCCGTACTGGCAAAAGACTATCGAAGTGGTGGTGAAACATGGACACACGGACAAATTGTTCGCCGCGTGGGACACGTGATCTATGAAGTTGATTTACAATCTTCCATCTGGATCCGTCATGCAAATCAGCTGCGCCCATCTTCTTTGCCCGAGATTGTAAACCACGATCCTGGTATTCCACTGGACATCTTGCTAGACACATTTGAACTACCTGAGAGGTTGACCATATCCTCGCCAGATAAGCGAGATGTTCAAACTAACTGTACACCAAGAAGATGGACCGACCGTGTTCGAAAGAAAGTCAAACCTTTGCAGCTGAACCCACGTAAACAGTCCTATCGTTGAAGACTTCCTGGGGAAGGTGTTAGGAGGGTCACCTCCAAACGAATTATACTTATCATTGTGTTTACTTTACACTAACAATTCTTCTCCCTATTTTAGCCTACCCTTCAATTGGACTGTGGTGCTCTTTGTCCCACCTTGTATCAATAGAACTTTCATCCAGAACCTCTCTGCTCAATTGTCTGTTTGAGATACAGTTTAATCCCAGAACACGGGATTATAACTAAGCGTCATGCTCTGGTATGGAACCCAATCGGGAAGAGACGGGTCGGACGCCCAAGGCTATCTTGGAAGCGCTCGTGTGAAGAGGAAATCCGCAAGTGTGGACTTAACTGGAACGACATCAAACTGGCTGCTATGGACAGACCGAAGTGGAGACAAGTTGCCGAGGCCCTATGTTCCTCCAGGAACTCAAGGGATTAAGTCAAGTCAAGTCAATGGTGCAACGTGTTTCGCAAAACTTGATTTGGCTGATGCGTACTTACAGATCGAAGTTGATGACGACGCGAAGGAACTTTTAACAATCAACACACATCGATGATTGTTTCAGTTCAACCGGCTACCTTTTAGTGTAAAGTCAGCACCTGCGATTTTCCAACAAATAATGGATTCCATGTTGACGGGTTTAACAGGAGTTGCAGCTTACCTTGATGATATTATCATATCAGCACCCAATCATGATGAACTATCAGATCGTATAGATTCTGTGCTCGAACGAATTCAACAGTATGGTTTCCGTTTACGGTTTTTGCAGTGATTCTCTTATGCCGCTCTACGTAGGAGAGGGATATACGTACAAGAGTAAACCAAGGCGGTTTTCGTCGAGGTCGGGGTTGCGTCGACCAGCTGTTCACATTGCGTCGGATTCTGGAACATCGTTACCGTTATCAGCAAGCAACAACTGCTTGTTTCATCGACTTCGAATCCGTCGACCGAGATTCGCTGTGGAGTGTGATGCTGGCGGATGGTATACCGGACAAACAAACAAGCGTACTATTCATACACTCAGAGCCGCGTGTGCGCATATGGAATGCTGTCCTCGACGTTCCCCATTAGGACTGGTGTTCGGCAAGGGTGCCATTTGCCCCCTGTGCTATTCAACTTCGCGATCGATTGGACAATGAAGCAGACGCTTTCAAGTTACGCTGGTGTAATGCTGAGTCCAAGCGTCTCGATTGCCGATTTGGAGTATGCCGACGACATCGTAATCTTCGGGGATGATCCTGGAACGACACAGCTCATTTGCTTCTATGCTGGGTCTACGGGTCAACACACGCAAAACTAAGTATTTTACCACCGCCACTGAACCTCATCTGCCTCTCAAGATTGGTGGCGAGAACTTGGAGATGATGAACGCTTTTCGTTACCGTGGTTCGTCCGTGGTACCGTCAGGCTAAGCCAAGGATGAGATACCGGCCCGTGTACAAGCTGCGCGCACGGCGTTTTCGCGTCTACGTTGGGTTCTTTTTAGCCGTAGAGAAATCAGCCGACGTACAAAGCTGCCCGTTTTCAGAGCGGCGATTCACCCAGTTCCCACTTATGGATGCGAGACGTGGCCTGTGCGGGTGAAGGATATGCGGAAACTAGAGGTTTTCGACCACTGGTGTCTCTGACGAATCCTCAACGTTCGATGGGAGGAGCGTGTAACGAATGACGAGGTTCGCCGCCGTTGTTTTGATATCCCTCGCCTGAGTTCGATATTGCGACAACACCGACTGAGATGGTTTGGCCACATCCTGATACGCTCGGACACTCAACTGACCAGGGTGACACTATCGCCGACACCCTGCGCATAATGGCGTTGTCGTCGTGGAGGACAAGTAAAGACTTGGCTCGCCACCGTGAGATCTGATGTGGAGCTGCTTGGTCTACGATCGGTTTACGGATGCTGCACGTGGGACCTGACCTGGCTTAAAATCTGCGCGGATCTCGCTTCTGACCGTCGAGAGTGGGTGGCTGCAATCCGTGACATCAACGAAGCTGACTCATCCTCCAGGAAGAGATAGTCGCATAATAGTAAAGTAAAGTAAGTCAAAGTGCAGCACAGTTATTGGCTGCATGTGGGCTAAGATGCTGTCAGCTTGCCCAGGCCTAGACAGATATGAGATAAAAGATGTAACAATACGTTTTTGTTGTTTTTTAAAGTTTTTTTATTAGACAATGCGCGGAAATATGGTAGGCCATTTAGCGGCTAATTCCCTTTTGGAAGGTTTACTATACAATACATACAATTTTATCCAGTGTTTGAACACTTCTGTTGTATTCAGTAACTTTGGCGTGCGTCTAAGAAACCAAACGATGCATTGATTTATCGAGTTAAATTAGATTTCCATTTCCTGCCTGTTTGATCGTATGCTCACCTACTTATTATGATCGGTCTCTGTTTAACTTTCAGTTGTACGACCTTAAGGGCTGTGAACTTTTGATGGAAATCAATCTAGCCACTCACGTCGCTCCGTCTTCTCGCTTCGCCCCATTCATTCCACACCGCCACCCGCTTGGCTCTAATCAGGACCAAAACCGAACGCGTCCGCAAGATTTCCACACCGCACACGCTCCCGATTTCTCGCTGCCGGTTGGCTCTCAACTGACCACAAATCGCTTCGCATTCGATCCACGCTTTTTGCGCTCACGAATCGCGATATCCAATTTGAGCTCGGTGAATGAACACAAACCCAGTATCAGTTTGATGGTTCTGCCTACATGGGAAACCATTGCAACCACCACCAGTTTCAACTGTCCTTCACTTGCCGGGAGAGGTTCTCCCGTTAGTAACTTTCGCTCGATTTCTGGAGGAGGAAGAAGAAGGGCTCATTTAACGGATGGCGTCACTTTCCCTCCTCCGAATATTTTGAACATATTTTATTCCCGTGATGGTTACTTTTCATTTGTCGTGTCCACGGAACATCGCGAATGCCGTTGCTCGGTTATAAATCACCAATCCAATTCGGTGCTGCTCCCTTGTATGATTTTAGAGGATTTCACTCAACCTTGTGCATTTCCAAGTCCAAATTCAGGGTTAGAAATCGATGGTACCCGTCTGCTTCACCAACACCCATTTAGCGCTCTACCAAATCCTCCCACCAGTAGTCATGGTCACTGCGATACGCCGTCTCTGGGTCTATTTTCACCGTCCTTGTGTGTTCCTACCTTACCCGGTTGCACCACTCTATGGTTGACCATATTCGACTCAGACACTTTGACCAGGATTCACACCCTCCGCTTTGATCGACCCGTTTGCCCGATCCACACCTGTCCTACTAACTATATGCCCACAATGAGTCGCTGTGGTGCGAGGCTAGCAGTGTTTACGAAAATGTACATCCCGGTGCGTAATCGATCAAGCTTTCCGCTCGCGTCACAACAGACCGCATCCGTGTGTACCCTGTCTGTTGGCGATCTTCATCATCCTCCCACTCCGACTGCACTTCGACATTCAGAGCCTGCCATTAACATCGGGGCGCGTAAATTTGACTCCCCGAGTGACTCTATTCCCGATCCAAGTCAGGTAATCGTATGTCCTACGCATCACGTGCTTGATTTGCTTTTGTCAACTTAATACTTGTCGCTCCTGAAAAGTTTTACTAGTACCTCGTTTTTGTAAAGCGTGTTTGTTTTGTGGTTCACTCGTGACCTATGCAGTGCTACGCATTGAAAACCACTAAACTGAATACCAAACGTATTAAAGTATCAGTTTTACACCTAGGCCGTTGATTCTGTTTTGACTGAGTGCATTGAGGTGGTGGTAGTCACCTATTCCCACAAGCGATTAGAACATTAAAAGAGTTATATTTCGGCAGGACCGTTAACCATACGACTTCCACTGCATACTATTTTGCCAGAAGATATGGAGATTGCATAAGACGGGTGCTCCAAATGTCTCCGATTTATCTGCTTTCGTGCTACCCACGCTCATCAGGTAAGGTGAATATACGGTCAGAATCCGCATACGCTTGAAACATTGGAAGAATGGTAAACAAGTTGCGGTTGTAAGCCACTGTTATATCAGGCTAGTATGACCAACCTGTTCAATCACACGTGCTCGCACACATTTAGATGGTTAAACTCGTAGGCTTGCAGATGCATTTCAATCACGCACTACACCACGTGTTCTTTTCACTCATCAGCTAGGTAAAGTAGGATCGGTTCCAAAGGTTGTCATAGCCGGGGGGTGGCAGTGGGGATAAGCTCCTACTGTTTTTAAAATGCTCCCATATGGCATGCGTCTCAAATAGCCTCTGACAACCAAGTCCAGCTTCTGGCCTGCACGAGTGGCTCCCCAAGCCCGGCGGAACTGCTTCTACCAACAGGAGAAGGGGCGAGGGTGAGTGACTGGCGCCTGTAAACCAGTTGGCATCGGGCAGATGGAGCTTGTTAGCGTGGGATGGCATTTCATCTAAGGGAAGGAAAACCCTGATTCTAAACCTCCGCTGCCTTGCGGGATACCCGATCGCGGGAACGGTTTTGGGAGAAAACCCTGGGGAAAAATCTGAAACAGAGTCTGGCAGACTATTAGTGGGTGCACACCACCTGTTTCTGGCAACACCCTGCTGCCTTGCAGGTCGCACTTGGTTGTGCAAAGGCTAGAGAAGCTGACTCGAACAAACGCCGAGTGGTGCTGGGGACGCCGCTTTGTACCCAAACTCCGAAGAATCTTCATTGAAGTCGGCTCATCCTCCAGACGGAGATAGTCGCACAAAAGTAAAGTAAGTAAAGTAGGGTCAGAATCCGCATGCTTTGACACAGTGGCAAAGCTAAACTTTTTTTTACCATTTCTCCACTGATTTAAGGCATGCAGATCCTGATCGTACTGTCCCTGCCTGATGAATGCGAACTGCACTAAACCGGTCGTGGAGTGTGTTAGATGGAAATGCATGTAAATACTGATTGCTTTAGCCCATCCATGTGTGCGCGCGGACATGTTATGCAACGGGTTGACCGTAGCAGCATTATTAAACCGTGGCATACATGTTCAAGTTGTTTACCATTTTCCCACTGTTTAAGGCATGCGGATCCTGAGCCTACCTGATGAATGATTGAAGAGATTGGTTGTACTGGCCTGTTACTTACAAGCTGAAATTGTCCCCGATTTGATTCGTAAATTTTGTTCTGCTGAACCCAGAATCTTCAGCTGTGAGCTGTTTAAGGCATTTTTATCATTAGCTAGTTTCAGTTGACCATGTTCGGGTCATTTATGTGTGTATGTCTGTATGTGTGTATGCATTTATGTATGTATGTATGAATGTGTGTATGCGTTCATGTATGTATGTAGGCATTTATGTTTGTATGGATATATATATGTATGTATAAAAGTATGTTTGTATAGTCTTATGTATTGTTTTATTTATGAATCGTTGTAGTTGTGTATGTATATGCATCAACCCGTGTTGCATGTACTGCATTTGTAAAGATGCGCGTAGCTTGTTACATCTATTGGTATAATTCCATTGTGTGTTTGTATTAACGCCCAAGCGAAGTGTTGCACCGTCATAGACTGCTCGTGGGCTGGGATAATGTCAGGTTGTCCAGGCCTAAACAGATATGAGAATGAAAATAGAAATTTCGGCTTCAGATTATTGTTAAAAATCAACTAATTCTGTCCAAAGTACGCATAAGTAATATTCTCAAAAAGCGTACACATGATATCAACGAGATCGCAATTTTTCAATAGGCAGTTCCTTTTGACAATGGTATCTTGATACACATGGGATAAAGTCCCTCGGATATGAAGACGTTCTAGTGGGCATTATGATGTGTTTTGATCGAGTCTATAACGAAGATTAACTTTTAATGAGATTGCCATCTAGCGTGTGGGAATTATCAATGAGCATAATAAGTCGATCCATTAATCTTAATGGATCGTAGTGTTTATAAGTCCAGACGTCTTGTTTTTTTCTAGTATGGCGGAACTTCGTCGTTGAACAGTTCGCCTCGAAATCTGACTTCTTCATCTCCGATCCTTCCCCCCTGTCGTGTCCTGCAGCAGCAACTCACCTCACAACGACAGTGTGATTCGCAGACACGCATGCGGCAGGCTGAAGTGGTTCTGGTCTATCAACTCCCTCCACCACCTTCACTGCAGGCTTTGATACGGCAGAAAATATTGCAGGTATTCGATGATGATTATATTATTATTATTCTGTTTTGACCGGGGAAAGCTGACGGTATCTCAGCCCAGAATCAGACTTATTTTTATACATACAAACATACACATATAAATACATACATAAGATGCACTTAAATTAAAATAAAAAGTTGCGTAGCTCTGCTTGACCAAGAATCACTTTGTGATTCTGTGCTTGAACATCGTGGTTCTTTGTAAGAACCCTATATAACAGTGGCATACAAGTATAACTTTGTTTACCACTGTTTCAAGGCTCACTGAACCTTATCTTTCTGTCTCCACCTAATAGCGGCAAACAGCCAAAATCCGTTAGTGGTGTGTAAGGGATGTGGATGTGAGCGCCAAAATATATTGGTGCCTACGTCATTTTAAAGGAACTGCGGGGCTGTTTGAATTTCAATTAGCTAGTCCCGGTTCGTATTCCGCCGCGCTTGTGGATTCCTTTCCCTTGCCATCACCTGTTTGTTGCTTAACCCTTCGCTAGTTGTTTCCAGTACACAGCGTTACGTCACTCTAGTGTCACCATTTACGTTATACTACTCCATGTTGCACGAATGTGCAATCATGTAGTACTTCTGTAGTGTGCGGCCAGCACCATGCTAAATTTATTTGTCACATGTACCGAGCTAAATGCGGAAACGCGCTAGAATCTCACTGCCGTTTTAATTTTTATTTCTTACGTCTATCTAAGCCCATGCAACCTGACAGTATCTTAGTGGTCTCTGACTGTACACCATTCTGTGATTTCGTACATACATACATACATACATACTCCATGTTTACTAGAGTAATATCTTCATAAGCTTTCCTTTTCGCTGCAAGTGACTAATTTCGGGACAGATTGGCAGCCACTCCAGCGGGGTGCGGCAGGGCTGTCCTATCTCGCCGTTCCTTTTTAACTTCGCGATCGACGATGTCCTGAGAAAAGCTTTAACTGCAACAAGCCCTGGACCGCCTTTCACTTGAAGCTTCAAGGTATGGCATGTGCTTTGCGCCTAACAAGTGTAAAACACTTACCCAGGATTGGAGCGGCTCTCTTCCAAACCTAACTGTGTGCGATGTCAATCTTGTATTGGTCGACAGCTTTGTTTACCTTGGCAGTTGTATCTCCGCTGGCGGTTGTGTCGAGGACGAGATCTCACATCGGGTTCGCAAAGCGGGTGCAGCGTTTGCTAACCTTCGCCACCTGTGGCGTCGACGCGATGTTTCACTCCATACTAAAGGCCGAGTGTACAACGCAGTGGTGCGTGCTACACTCCTTTATGGCTGCGAAACATGGTCTATCCGAGCGGAAGATGTCCGTCGGCTTTCTGTTTTTGATACCCGTTGCCTGCGTAGAATTGCTCGCATTCGGTGGCAGCATCGTGTTACAAATATAGATGTCTGCAAGCGGGTGTTAGGACCAGGTGGCCACGGACTGAGAGAAATGCTGATGCTTGCTCGCTTGCGATGGTTGGGAAATGTATTAAGAATGCCTACTCACCGTTTACCGTACCGCGCCTTATTCGCAGAGCCTGACAGATGCTGGGAGAAAAGATCGGGTGGCCAGTCCATGACGTGGCGCGTTGGGATGAAGAAACTCACCGTAGCGCTAGGCTCAGTTGGGCGTATTCGTTTGCCTGGGTGGGGTCCAAAAGCTCCACCTAATAGTTGGCTGGAAACCTTACGCGATATGGCTACAAACCGAAGTCAGTGGCGCCAGTGTATTTTATGTGTGTCATAATTTTTATTCGGTATTATTTTACATAACGCAAAAAACAAAAACAAAAAAATAGC
>JACCGJ010026086.1:0-12617 GCA_013407085.1 Atriophallophorus winterbourni | reverse complement strand
AAAAAACTTAAAAAAAACAAAAAAAAACGTATTTTTACATTTTTATCATATCTGTCTAGGCCTGGACAACCTGACAGTAAATTAGCCCACATCAGTCTATGACTGTGTTTCACTTTACCTCAACTAGGCTAGTAATTTTATACACCACACATTGTTCACGCATATTATTGCATTGTTTCCTGAATAGCTGACCTTTCACCGTGCTCGTGAAGAGAAACCCTACGTTACTTTCCAGATATTCGGAAACAAGTACGTGTGAAAAGAACGAGCCGTATACTCGATATCGAAGTTCTCGTGCTCAAACCGCATACCGTCGAAGGAAATCTGGGAGCGTGATTGGCTTTTAGCCACCTTCAGCCCTGTGCAACTTGAACTTGAACTTGAACTAGCGGGCCATGCTCGATTATAGCATACACCTTGATTGGACTTTGTGCCTTTTTATTAGGGAGAAGTTGCGGTCAAGACCACATCGCACCACGTCCTCCACAGTGCCATTGACCGTACTTGTGCGGATTGTTGCTTTGGTTTTAAGAAACGTTGAATCCGTAAGTTGGGGCGGGGAAAAGACTGGGAAAAGTGTTGGTCGTTTATGGCTATGTGAGTGGTATGTAAGTATAGTGGGGTAGATCGGAATGGCGAAAGATAAACGAAAGTCACTTGAAACTTGATTGCCATAGGTGTTTGTCTAGGCGTTGCTTCAACGGGGACAGTAACCCTGCACCTACCACCTCCGGTGGGAGAGCGTTCCAGACACGGGATATGCGAAGGGGTAGGAAATACCTTCGACTGTTCAATCGGCTGTTCTGATGAGCAATCTTGGGATTGTGCCCACGATGATCGCGTCGATTGGATAGAGGCCTCAGGAACTTGCAAGAGTGCTTATTCTATGCGATAATGCGAATGATCAAAATCAAATCTCCGCGGAGGAGTTGGTAGCAGATTGAGCAGAGGCCGCTATACTGCAGCCTTTCTTCGTATGACATGTTTTGAAGGCCGTTGATAAGCTTTGTTGCTCGCTTTTGTGGCTGTTCGAGGGCGTTCTTGTCTTGTTGGAGCCACGGATGCCACGCACTGACTGCACATTCGAGTGGGGGGAGGATGTGAGCGGACAGTCGCTGTGGGAAGAGTCCTCAGTCAAAGCGTCTGAAAAGTCTCCTCAAAAGACCAACACTGTTGTTTGCGGTTCTTGCAGCCTTGTCGCACTGGCTGGAGCAGCCCTAGTCTTGCTGTATGGTGACGCCGAGGTCGCTTGCCTGGTCTATATAGTGCAAACGTTCGTCTCCCAAGTGATAAAGGTAACGAACAGAGTGTCAAATGGTCAGAATGTGGCATTTTGTTGAGTTGAATGGTAAATTGTGTTCTAATGACCACTGGTAGACGCAGTCGAGGACACATTGCAGGAGTTGATGATATTGGAAGCTAGATATACAACGCCAAACCTTGAGGTCATCCACGAAGATTCAAAATGAGCCTGATAAGATCATGCTGATATCATTGATGAATATATGGAAGAGTGGGTCAGGAGTGCGTATCCTTGCGGAACTCCACTGGTCACAGGGAACCAGTCTGAATAAGCGTATTTGGCGCGCACACATGATGTGCGATCTTGCAGAAATCGGCAGATCCACGTCAGCAAGGGTTCGTCGATTCTGTAGTGGCGTAGCTTTTGAATGAGAATAAGGTGATCAGTTCTATCAAAGGCTTTCGAAAATTCCAGGTATGCCATGTCACTGCAAACCGGCAGTCAACGGCTTTTGTCCAATCGTCCCTGGTCAACAGGAGGTTAGATAGGCAGGAGTGTCCTAGCCAGAAACTATGCTGTTCATGATCAAGGATGTGATTTCCTTCAAGTTGGCGTGTGATAGCCTTCGAGATCACAGACAGCAAGGTCACCGGGCGGTATTGAGCTGGTAAGTTACGGTCGCCTCCTTCAAACATCGGAGTGATCAGGCCTTGTTCGCAAGTTTGTGGGACTTCGGCTAAGTCGAGTGAACGCTGGAAATATAGTGCCAGATCGTTTGATATATATGCTGCGACTGCATTCAAAGTTTTTGGGTGTGTGATCTATACCCAGGGAGCTATTCTGTCGCAGGTGGATCAATTTGTGGTAAGCGGCGTCGCGGCTGAAGATGATTGAGCTCAATGAAGGTACAGGAGACAGTTGTGCAAGTAAGAGTACGGACTGAGGGGTAGCACGAAAGACGGAAGCGTATTGCGCGCTTAAAGTGCTGGCGAATTATTCAGGTGACGTGGATAGACCCGAGGATGTCTTGAGCGAAGAGATACCTGTTTTCACTTTCCTCCGAGCGCTGATCTCCTAGAAGTCTCAAAATTAGCTGTTGCTTATAAAAGAATTGATCATTACGTTCAAATGATGTACACTGATTTCGCAATAATCTGTAGAATTCCCAGTTCTTTGAGGTGGGGCATCGAGAGAAAGTTTGCTATTCAAGATTCCGTGGTGCAATAATTTTTTTGGTGCTGCTTCTAATTGTCGGTCGGTTGCGTTTTGTTAGTATTGCCTTCATTGCCGATGATAGGTCAAGTAATGTGTGGCATCTTGTAACAAATAACTCCAAGCAATATGAATTTGCGCAGTATGTTGCCTGACGATACACTCGGAGAGTTGAAGTCGTCCATTATGAGGACATGTGTGAAGTGTTGAGAAAGTCCGAGTCCAATGGCAACCAGCAAAAAAGAGTCTGTACTATATTCTGCATTTGGAGGGCGGTAAATCACACCCAACAAGGCCACATCGTCGCGCTGCAAGGAAACTCTACACCACAAAGTGTCAGGAACAGATAGATCAGGGTCTTAGATCGCTTCACAGCGTAGTGCGTGATTGCAATACAGTAGGACAGCTCCACCCCTAGTCTTACGATCAATGCGGAATGACAGCTTGTTTGGGAGCATTAGTTCAGTATCCAATATGGTTGGGATCAACCAGGTTTCTGTAATGGCAATGAGATCAAATTTTTTGTCGAATGGAGCAGTTGCAATTGAGAGAAATTGTTCATGAATCCTCAGGAGTTCGTATAGCAACAGGACAGTGTATCGCGGCGGAGTTGGTCGTCATGAGGTGTAGCAACTAGGAAGCCGATCCGGAAGGGAAGTAGAAGGCGAATTTCCGGGGGAGCTTTCCATCTGTTCGCATACCAACAGTCGATCTCCAACGTGACCATATTTTTAGATTGGAATGTTATCTTCATAATTTGTAGGGCACTGCCTTTGTAGTTAGGTGACTTAGGTAGGCGTTTAAGCGATTTTGTGAGTGTGGCGCTTATGTCAGATTGCTGTTGTATAAAGCGCGATTGCCCACAGTCGTGAATGTTGTTAATGAATTCGTCAGCGTCGAAAAACTAAGAATGCCGTGTACATATATTCTGCGTTTGTCATTGTCATGCTTCCATTTAAAAGACGGCTTTTTCTCGGCTTTCCGTGCTGCCCTATGGTGAGTCTGCTAATATGCGGATTAGGGTAGGGGATTTACAAAGTGTGTATGTAGAGAGAAGCACGGTTTCAGCTGCCTCAACGGACTTTAGTGTGACACGAAGAAGTCTGGGTTCTCCTAGGTGAGGCGAATTCGGAGGCCTGGACAACCGAGCCACGCTATCAGCTTCCGAGCAAACCTAAAGGATACGGCAAATTTCATCCCAATGCGAAACGTTTTCGGATAGACGTTTTTCAAAACACGGCAATTTAGATTCAGGCACATTTGTGCAGATCACTGTCATACTGCATAGCGTTTTACTGTTGGTTAGCTGGAGGACGTTTTGCATCCATTGATGGGACTAATTGTGGCTTCGATATATGGGGATAAGTGTAAATGACGAAATTTCCTTCTTATTTTATTTTCAAACAATTTGATTCTCCTTAATTCTCAAAACTTCTTATATTCCAGTGTTTTTTGTGTATACATTTTCCTTATCCACTTGTACACCCCCTTTTGTTTTATTGAAGTATTTCATATTGCTTGGCTGCCATTAATTTCCATATATTTATGCACGTGGTATTTGGAGAAAACAGAGACGATTTTTCATCATTGTATTGGTAGTATTATCCCTCGGCATTTATAATTTGGCAGTCTATCTTGTAATCATGGGCTGAATTCATTGTTGTCATTTGGAGCATTTGAGCATTTTTGGCCTACATCATTTGTACACCCCGCTACAGTTGAGGTTTGTCCATTGTTGTTGTCTATTAATCGTCTTAATAGTATCGTAGTAAATCCGAATCGTTGTTTTGAATTGTCGGAAAAGGAAACGGGTGGTCTACGAGTTAACCAATGATTTTATTGGATACAATCAGTACGCATAGGAGGTGACGCAGCAACCACTTCGGAGTAGCCAAGCTTGGTGGCAATCTTGGGGCAGATATTGTCATTGAGAGAATGAGGTGGTGATGAAGACAGGTCGCAAACTTTGTTTTGAGTAGTTTCACGCGTGCTTCCAGTGAAGAGATAATTTCTTTCTGATGATCGAGCAAAGTAAGCATAGAGCGGATGATTGGTTTTTTGGAAGAGCGTACGCAAAACCATGGTACGTTTGTGCACTGTCGATGCTTTTTTAATTCTGACGTTGATTATCCTAAACAACGCGAGTGAAACCATGTGGAGCAACTACTACACTGAATTTCTTCAGATATGGCTTTGGAGCAATCACGCTTGCCACAAATGTTGGCGTCCACGTTTGGCAAGATTGACATTCGTATTTTGCTCGATTTATGCTCTACTTTTTTGAAAGTTTGCTTTTACCCATTGTGATACATTCCCCGGATTTCGGAGTATTTTTACCGTTGAAACGGAGGTTCGATTTCGATTTTAAATCAACCATGATGGCAATAATCGGATAAAAAATAAAAAAATCTGTCACGACCAAAAAGATTTAACTTGCGCGCCAGTTATTTTTTGTGGCGTCACAAGGAAACTACATCTATGGTTGGGCAGCTTATTAACTAATCGCACTAACTATGTTAAAATTGCAGGGGTGTGCTCGGAGGAATCAGTGATACTCAGTTGAGTGCCTCAATGCTCAGTGATTGGTCCATTAATTTTTCTTATTTTTTGTAAACGGCCTGGCAGCCTGCTTGAGTTCACGTTGCTTTCTGTTTTTTTATGATGGTAAGATCCTAGGAACCGACAGTAGAGATACGCTTATCTCTGATTTAGACAAAAAGTAATAGAGTGGACAACAACATGGGACGTGCCACTAAACTTGGGAAAGAGCTGCGTTCTGACGACTGATTTTAGCGACAACACAACTAGACGTCGGCGAAGGAACTATCATTATAGCTGCTGCTTAGAAAGTGAAGAATCTCAGTACCACTATAATAGGAGATTTCAAGTGGGCTACTCAATGTGCCGAAGCATCAAACAAGGCTCACAGAGAATTGTTCAGACTGCGTTCAGCGTTGTCATGCCGAAAACCTTCTATCGTCATTCCCTTATACAAAATAGTCATGCGGCTTTAATTGGAATAATGTGTTTAATTTCTGGCTCCGTACTTAAAAAAGATATCGCATGTCTCAAAAGGGTGCAGCGCCTTGGGACTAGGTTGGTTGCGGGTCATACAGGTAAAAATTATGAGTCAAGACTCAATGACCTCAATCTGTTTTCACTAAAGAGACGGTGACAGCGAGGCAACCTAATAGAGGCCTTTAAGATTCTAAAGGGTGTCACGGGTGATAATATTACCGAACACCTTATCCTCTCACTAAAACATCTACAAGGGGTAATTCTATAAAACGTCTCAAGAGTAGACCCAGGCTGCTGACACGTAAGCATTTGTTAAGCAACCGTGTGATCAACTTCTAGAACAAACTTTCAGAAAAGAACGAAACCAGCGGAGATTTCACCACTAACTTCGTACGCCTTCTGATTATTGTACCCAATAAACCGAAACACACTTCTCAGCGTAACACCGCATACAAATCCAAAACAACAAGACGATAGACTTGTCCCAAAACATAACACATGAATAATATATTCAAGGTGTGTACATATTTACATCTATCATTATATCAAAACAAATGACAAAATATGTCGGATTAATATAATAAAATATACAATGATGAAAACATCATAATACTCCCTCCCTAGAGCGTTAGAAGAGAGTGAAACGCTCGAAAAGAAAAGTTAATCCGCGTAGTCTGCAAGATTTGCAGGCCACCTGACTCACCGACCTGATCTAGTTTTTTTAATTGGAGGGTGGATAAGATGATGGAAGATAAAGTTTCAAAATGGACATTGGTACTAAAAGACGGGGATGGTCGGTGGAAAAATCACATAATAAAGTCAAACTCGAATTGGGAATAGGAAGAAGGTAAACTCTAAGGGATGAGGTAGATTGCTATTTCTGTAAGTCACTGTCATGTTGCTGAGCCTCTGCTAAATGCTTCAGATCGGAATTCGATCGACTGATTGCGGTGAGTTGCATGCAATAAATTGCATTTGCAACTTCGTTCGATGAAGCAGACAGATAAGGTATATCACTCGTAAATTGCGAAATATAGTCAAGTTTCCGTATCGCATGGGGTGAATACGATCAGCAGTAGCAGAAAGGGCAAAACGTCAGATAGTGTTATCGGTCACAAACAGTGAAATTGCGGCTTCCAGCCAGATGCCGAAATAGGCGAACATCAAAAATATATACTCAAAACTTCATGACCAAAATGCTTGTTTGTACGTGTCTGGGAGGGTGGAGAGACGGGCGAAAGATGGCAAGCGGTTTGGCCAACACCCACCGTCAAACGTTGTGGTAGGACAGCTGATGCTCTTGGGAATGAATTCAGTGGCAAGCGAAAGTGAAGCATGAGGGTATTCTAGACATGTATGATAATGGAGATGCTCCATTCTTTAAAATGCTTCAACAGCATCAGCATTGATTTTAAATTGTCTCTAATTTCCGCGTTACAAATCAGTCATTGGTTGGGATATGTTAGCACAATTTGGAATACTTCTTCTGTAGTAATTGACTAAACCAAGAAATCGACGTAACTGTAGAAGAGAATTGGGACATGGATAGTCGTTAATTAACGAGAGTTTAACGGGCAAAGGGCGAATGCCGTTTTAATCGACATCCTGTCCTAAGATGTCAAGGGAAGCGACACCAAAAAGCCATTTATCTGGGTTAACCACCTCGCCAAAATAGGAAAGTCGCTGAAACACCGAACGCAGATGTACTGCATGTTTCACTTGAGATGAACTAGCAATGAGGACTTCATCAATATATACATGAACAAAAGATAATCCTACGAAAACTTGGTCCATGAATCTCTGGAAGGTTTGAGCAGCGTTGCGTAAACTGAAGTGCATTTTTAGAAATTCGTAAAGACCAAAAGTTGCGGTGATGGCTGTTCTGGGGATATTTTCCTCGGCAACAGGTATCTGGTGGTTAGCACGCACCAGGTCCAGTTTAGAAAACACAGTCTTTCCATGCAAGAAAAGTGCGAAGTGGTGTATGCGAAATAGGGTAGCGATCGGTAACAGTAACTCTGTTAAGAGCATGGTAATCTCCACATGGACGCCAAGCGTCAGCTTTATGATAATAATATTGCTATATTCTTGGTAAACCAAGGCATGCATAACATGATCAGGTTATCAATGTGTACAAAATAAATAAATTGTAAAAATGACCTTATCGAGCGGAATTTTTGAATATTTTTCCGTTTAATAAAGAATGGTAAAATTACAATGATAAGAAAGTTAATTTTTTTGCGCAATGTCGCACAGTAATAAAGATTCATCTAGATTGCAACAAATTAAGCAAATGGAGAGGATCCGATGGATTCTGGAGCAGGGATTTAAAAAAGAAAATAAAAGAAATGGTGCGCATGAAGATTTAATTGTCACAGTAAAAATAAATTTATGGAATAAAGAAAGTTCTTTTTTAAATATATAAATTGACTTCTTGGGAATGTTGGTGGATGTGATAGAAGAAAAGTATATAAAGAACCGAAGTTAAATTGAGAAAAAAATCATTAGGAAATGGAGGGGAAGTGGAGAGATTGTGGTTCAGATTGCATGAGGTTTGGGCCGGTTGTACGATCCAGGAAAGTCGGAGAATTGTCGAATAAGGGAAACCGAAACTGTTCGCCAATAGGGCTTTCGGTTCATATAGAAGAATCAGTCTTATGCGGAAGAAGCAAGGGCCAGTATCGGAGTTGATTTGGGAGTCGGAGACACTGGAACACAATTAAAGATATTCTTTTTACCATCATGGTGAGAGGTTATCAAAGAGAAATAGAAAATCGATGATTAACGATAAAAAAGATCACAAAAACAGTATTTTTTCCATTTTTGGCGTTTTTTTCTTTTTTCTTTTTTTAATGAATACATTATGGTAAACCATATTTTCATACATAAATGGGTTAACTATAAGCAGAAAACGGTTAAGGATATGGTCAAATCGTAAAAATAATTATAATACGTATGGTTACGATGAAGATGTGTAGCAACGTGACGAGATATGCCTAGACCCTAGGTAACCTGACACTACAGCAGCGTTATGAATAGATAATCATAAAAATTAATGTTTTAGATGTTAAGATTTTTTTATTTATAGAAATTTCTTTATGATAAAATCCTGAATTGAAACAATAAGGATAACTATGTTTAAACTAAAAGGTGGGTGAAATAAGCCTAGAGAAGTGAAGTGAAGTGAAAGCACAAGCCTGATCCGGGCAAAGGGCCGCGCAGTCATAGACTGCACGTGGGCTAAGATACTGTCAGGTTGCCCAGGCCTAGAGAGATACAACAGAGATACAACCATGTGAAGGGGGCTTGTCGATGGCGATTTGGATGACCGTATGATTTTAAGTTCACGCATATGTTCACACTCAAGCTTTGATATCTAGAATTTGTTCGGAGCCAAACGACGGGGTCTGTTAAACACTGGAGGACCATGGGTCAGAATGTGGTGTTTGACGTCATGTTTAACAGTAGTAGATTGCGAACACGGTTTAAAAACTTCGGAAAAATCTGTCAGTAAATCACTGAACGGTGATAGGATAATAGAGGTAAGTACTCGAATGGTTCGGATGGCGGAATCACAAAAGTTACCAAATAAATTAATCTTTGCTAAATTGTCAGTAAGCTTATGTGTAGCTTTATTGATCGAAAGATCAAAATAAGAAAGGAAATCTGCACCAAAAATTGGTACTTTGACATCGGCGAGTGTGAAAATCCATCGAAAGTTACGTCTGAGAACTAATTCGACAGAAAGTGATCTCTGACCGAAAGTATAAATTTTGTGCCGTTTGCCGCCTGTAACGTCAACGAAGACGAGTTCTTGCGTTCCATATTGGATAGTGGAATGACGCTCATTTTGGCACCACTGTTGATGAGGAATCGCATTTTAGTGACCCTGTCGGTAACGTAGAAGAGACGGCTTTGAAAGGTGCTAGACAGAGCTGCCGTGTCTACTTCCTGGCTTCGCGGTTTCCCTACTTGGACAAATTTGAGTCGTAAGTGCAAGGTGGCGTGCAATGCATGACATTTGCACCGAATCTACGATGATAATAGCAAAAATGCGATCCGTTGGAACGACTGGAGGATCGTTTCTTGGGCTGATGGGATGATGATTTCGAGAGTTTCTAAGGGATCGCTGAATGTTTTGTACTTGCAATGATAAGTTATAGAACATCGATTTCAAATCATCAAAATCGCTTGGAATCTGTGTACTTGAATGGAAGGGAAGGCTAAAGTGCGACATAGCGTCTGTAGAAATATCTTCATATGGTGTATGAGATCGGCACATTTGATCTTGAAAATGTTAATAATTATTGTCCATTTTTTTATGCTTCATGTATACAAACAACTTTGATAATTATCGATCAGGCTTAGCATGCCTTGGAATTCCAAGAATAAAATATTCATTTATTTATTTATTTATTTATTCATTTAACTGCGTACGCCTTATGATTATTATACCTAATAATTCGGAACACACTTTTCAGCGTAACACGGCATACAAATCCAAAACAACCACACTATAGACTTGTCCAAAAACAGAACACGTGAATAATATATTCGAATTGTGCACATATTTACATCTATCATTATATCAAAACAAATAACAAAATATATAATAAAATATACAATGATGAAACACCATACGTTCACCAAACGTTTCATCTGCATGATTAAGATTTACTTTATCAATCAGAATATCGTCATTCGCTTTCAAACACAAAATAAATCAACATATTATTTATTAGTAATCATTAACGCATCAAGTATCGTAATTGCCCTTCACGTGTCCTCAATGAAAGTCCGGAAATCAAATTATCTTTATCCTTAATCATACATTGTGCTCCATACATACAATTCGGATTATCTCTTGGCGTCGTGATTGTCGAAGATTTCGAACGGACAAAAAGAAAAGAACGTTTTGGCAGTGTTGGTTGCTTTTATACAGCTTTCCACCGAGTTAAATTCTGGACGTTCGATTGGCTCGTTAGCCAATAACTGTCCTGTGCAAACTGAACTGAACTAATCTGATTTTTAACTTCAACTCTTAATACAAAAAATGTCACATAAATTTTTCCTGTAATCAATAGAGTAAAGAATCAGGCTCCGGGAAATAACAAGTGAGCAATTAGAAGAAGAAACTTAACAAAGCAAAGATGAGATGTGACTTTGTTCGAAGTGCATACATTGGCATTTAGCGCTTCTTTTGAGTGTTGTAAAAATTTTCGTTTTTATTTTTGCTGTAAATGCTTCGTAGTTATTTGCTGTGTTCTTTACTATTATTTTGCTCTTAAGTTCAGTAAATCTTCCATTTTCTTTTATTATAGCATGTTTTTGCTTGTAACGCTCTTTGTCTATTACAGTATAAAAAAGGATGCCCATTTTATTTGATCAAAGGTCTACTTTTGTTGCCCATTTCGTGAAATGACACAATTTAAGGCTTTTCGAACTACACTTTACATAATAATTTCGGCATTTCATTGTTTATAAACCTTTTTGGTAAAGTCAATGTTCATTGTTGATTTGATTTGTGGACCCACCTACGTTTATTAGCAGATATTTTTCTTTTCTAAATATATGAATCCAAGCCAACCATTGTCACCCTTATACACCATAAAATTTGATAGATTTTGACCGTGTGCTTAGCGTTATATAAACAATCTATCCCTTACTTACACCCAGCTAAGTATTCAATTAATAACGATCTCGCGAAAATTCCAACACTACTGCCCTTGCCGAAGCGCATCATATCCTTCCCTTAAATCTCATGCTTAAATCGTGTCTATACCGGGGCCATTTACTTTCGGTAAATGTCAATCCGGCCTAAGCAAACCTGAGCGTGGTTCGCCTTCCCATTTTATCCTCACGTTAGAACCCCACTACTTCTTGATAGACGACAGGGGGTGAAGCCCTTGTAAGCCGCATCTCTTTATATCAGCAACATAGTCCAGAAAAACTTTAGGACCTTAGGTCATTAACATATACTTTAAAAAGTAACGGGCCGAGAACGGATCCTTCCGGAACCCCGGAAGTTTGACGTGTAATCTGCGATTTGACTCCGTTAACCTCGACCTGTGTATAACAGTCAACAATTACTTCCCAGTTTACTACTCTTCCAGATAATAGAATCAGAGGTTAACTTTCATGCCAATTTAATCGATTTTGCTCCGGAGGATGTTGTGAGAAGCTTTATCTATGGTTGATGCTCTGCCTGTTCGTGCTAAGCGTGAATATGCACCGATCTAAGGCCTCGGAACCCCAAACGTTTCTTCCTTTGTTTTCCAGATCCAACCCACATGAAAGCACACGTCAAAAGTATTCAACCAGCCAAACTTCATCGTTAATCGAAATGCTCAACGTGATCTATAACGATATCATATACGGCGAATTGTGACGGTTGTCGTGACCAGCTCTCATTAAGCACATATCCCTTACCCAAAGAGAATTTTTACCCGTAGTTAGATGTATCAATTGCTATACGATCCAGAGCAGATTTAAAAGCTCAACGCTGACTGTGTTCAAACTATTAAGCATATTCTGGAGTACTTTCTCGTTGGCAAAGTTGACATAAAACGGGGAGATCTGGCAGCCTTGCCTTAAACTTGTGGTATACTATGGAGGTAGAATACAGCACACCTTATTCCTGCATATCGAGTAAGCCTATAAGTTCTTCATGCTGGTGAAGTACTTTGAATGGATACCATTGAGCAGTAATATGTTTCATAAAACCCACTAACAGCAGAAAAATGCTCGGATATCGATGAACACTTACGCCTGTGGAATGTTGGCTGTTCTAGCAGATGACTTAGAAAACAGATTTGGTCTACGTATCCACACACTGTCCGAAACTAAACTTTATCTCTCCGAATAGAAGATATCAACCAGTATCTTAGCTGCCACTGATAATTGACTTACATTCGTAGGCTTCTGCATTCATAACTTATGGACTGTAATATATGATGCCAACAAACGTATTCAAACAAACTGTATTTTAGGTAAGAAGGAATTTGCTTTCTGTGAATGTTCTATTGGTGGTTCCAACGGTATGTGCTAATTTACTTCAACAAACACACAAGTGAATACACGGGGTATGGTCCAAGGGTGTATTGATATAACTGACATCGGAGGAGATGGATGTAGTTATTAATAG
>JACCGJ010026085.1:0-19790 GCA_013407085.1 Atriophallophorus winterbourni | reverse complement strand
CATTTATACAAATACCGCTACTCTCAACATACACGCAGCCACTCAGTGACACTACAAATTCCCCATTCCCGATTCAGCTGTCGCCGATATTGTTATTTTGTAGTGTCTGTTTCCTTTGGAATACCCTCCTTGAAACTATTTGCATCGCTCCCAGTGTCGAAACTTTCATTCGAAATTTGGAAACGCATTTGTTACATAACGATTTAACGACTCCTGAGTATTGATTCATGGTAAGTATTCACCTGGACTACACTTGACATTACATAATTATTTTTTTTAATTAAATCATTTATCTTTATCACTGGTCTTCAGACAGTGTCGTTAACTCACATAAATACGTACCATCACTCACTCTCGAGTTACACAACACAAACTTAGTCACCATGGTAACAAAAGTGCATTTCGGCGCTCGAGTGGACTTATATCAATGCAACTAAATTGGTGAACAGATGATGTAACCTTTTCCGTAGAGCACTGCGGAACTGCAAGGTCGTAAAACAGCTTAGCCTTAAAAATAGATGCAAGGTTCAAGAATTATTGGAATAAACTCTCTGGTAACCGTAGACGATCTGCTATCGAAACGACCATAAGGCGTGTCGTGATGATATGTTTTACACAAAATCACATTATATGTGAAGATGCCTTACGGCATGTTCGATTTCCAGTGATTCTTTCCTGTGTATGCTCTGCCCCATTTCACAACTTTTAACACTGCCCCCTTTGTCACATTGTTTCACTTGTGCGGTATTTGGTGCTAAAAATATTCGCTATGATAAATGTCGTGTGAAGTTTCTAAATAACGTTATGTAGTCGGGTTTTAATGTAGAATTAATAAGCAGAAATATATCCAGTTTGTTACAGAATGGCGCTTCAATGGATGATTGTACAAAGTCTGAAGATAAGTAGTTCCCAAAGAAACAAACCTGCACCGAAAATAAGAAACAACGGCAATTCCGGTGAGAATGTGCTAAATCCAATGCGTGAGTGCGAATGGTATGGCTGGACCGGAGGCGAAATAAATGCCTTAGAGGATGAAACCTTGAGTTTAGTTTTTTGTAAGTGAGGATTAAATCCGAATCAAGATGCACCAATCAATCTTCATGTGGGAGGTCGCGAATATGCCCCACCATTTTAGTTGCTCTGTGATAAATCTTCTCGAGCAGCTTGATGTCCATTTGTGGAGCCAAAGCTTGCCATGAGTAATCCATCACTGGGTTAATAAACACAAGGGGAATGTTTTGAGGGAAAAACGTGCAAAAATACGTCGAAGCATACCTAACATGCGGCTAGCTCGGTTGTACACTGCTTCGCATTGCATGCTGTTATTCAGACTTCCACTATCCATGCGTCGATGTCCTTTTCTTCTGTTGTCCCTTCCAGGTTTTAGGAACTAGGGTTGTATGATAATGGAATTTTTATCTATCTGCAACATTTTACACTTTCTGAAGTTAAATGAAAGATTTTTCCTCTCTGATCAGCTGCTCAATATATTGCAATCGCTCTGTAAGCGCAAACAGTCCTTGCTTCATTTGATTCGCATCCAAGGTTTCGCATCATCCGTAAAGAGAACCATCTTGGCTGTGACGAAATTTGGAATGTCATTGATGTAGACCAAAAAGTGAACCGGGACGAGTACCCAACCTTGTGAGACACCGCTAGTGGCTTCGATCTCACTAGCCATTATATCAGCTTGAATGATCTCCGCAATTATATATATATATATAATATATATTATATATATATATTATCTATCTATATATATATATATCCTATGGTGTTATACAGCTACAAGCTTTTTATACCCTAAATTCTTAAATCTTGAATTGCCGAAAGTAACGATTTATTGTATCAAAATGCTGACCGTGAACCATTGATTAACAACTGGAACTGAATTGATCACACAGCTGCAACGGAAACCAACAAGTCGAAAATTTACACCACGGTGCCGAAAAACAGTTTTTCACAATTATCATATTTCAACCATTTTTGGCAAGTGAAACACGCGTTTCCATATATCAAGCGAGTTCACATTTTACAGAGCAGTGTCTCTAAAAATCGAGCTTTATGACAAAGGGTTCTTTTGAGAAATAATTCTATTTGTTTGGCTTCACATTTCCCAAAGCACATGACATTTATTTTCAAGGAATTAGGACAGAGATTTGAGGGTCTGGCAAAAAAATTGGTTATCAAAGATGATTGGTTAACCAGACGGACGTATCGCGAAACCATTTCATCTTTCTGATGATAATTGCATAGCAAAATGACACAAAGCTGATTACGAATGATCAAGTTGCAGCAATTAACGAAATCTTGGGAAGGAACAAGGGCGTGATTGGCGACATGACCTGGATGGACCACGCCTTCTGAGAAGCATTTTAACTCCACATTTTACCCTAAATTATCGATTTTGTGTCGATGGCCTTCTACATCTGGAGTTCCGGTGCGATTATTTACGGCATTAGCATAACACCCAACAGTTAGTTACGAAATAGGTACGTTAAGATAAGTCAAGTTCCCGTATTTGTATGATTCTCAATCACGCCCACAGTTTCACTCGGCTGGTGGTTGCAGTAAGATCAGCATATTGTTAGTATTGTTTGGAATATTTGTAGCTCGGGTCGTTGTTGTAGCTTACTTGGATATGTTCTCCGAGCTTGTTGAGTTTGCATCGGACGTTTCGTTGCCAGACTAGGCAACATCTTCAGCGATTGTTGGCGAATTGACTGCTCGAATTTGAACTGACGATGGTATTTGGCCGGCCGACCACTGGTCACGTGATCGCATGTGATTGATTGATTGGTTGGCTGCCTTTACGGTTCTTCGTCTTCTTACTTACTTTTACTTACTTTTGTGCGGCTGGCTCCACGAGTGGATTAGCCGGCTTCATTGATGTCTCGGATCGCACCAGCCCACGCACGTCGATCGGAGGCGAGATCGTTGCAGATCGTGATCCAGTCTCGTTCCCACCTGCGAACTCCGTAGACGGTACGCAGACCCAGGGTGTCTACATCCTCTTTCACAGTTGACAGCCAGGTTTTCACTTGACCACCTTGCCGCCGACGCCAGGTGCGAACGGGTTTGGGGTCGAGGACGAGTTTTGGAGGTGCTGTGTCTGCCTTTCGGAGGACGTGGCCAAACCATATCAGCCGTCGCCGTTGTATGTGAGCGGAAAGTGGAGATAGTCCGCTGCAACGCTCTCGTACGGCTGCGTTAGATACTCGGTCAGTATATCGGATGCCCAAGATTACCCTAAGGCACCAATGGTCGAACACTTCTAATGTGCGTACATCCTGTGACCTTAAAGGCCATGTCTCGCATCCATAAAGCAGTACAGGGCGGATCGCTGCTTGATAAACACGCGTCTTAGTTTTTAGGCTGATCCCGGGCTTGCGCCAAAGGGTGCCTTTCAACTGCAAAAACGCATTACGAGCACGATCGACCCTTAACTTCACTTCATCTTCCGCCTGACCATTGGGCAATATACTTGAGCCGAGATATTTAAAGACTGGAACGTATTCGATTGGACAACCCTGGACGCGAAGTGGCTGGATGCCTGGTGTGTCGGAATAAAAAAAATGCCTTGGTCTTAGCCGCGTTTATCTCAAGACCGACTTTCGCGGCAGTGGCACTAATGCGGTCTAAAACGCTTTGCAGCATTTCGGTATTGTCGCCCAGAACGACTATATCGTCAGCGTAGTCAAGGTCGGAAATCCATAGATCCGTTGAAATTTGCACCCCTTGATACCCTGTTAACGCCTGGTTCATTATCCAGTCTACGACATAGTTAAACATAACCGGCGATAACGGACAACCTTGCCTGACTCCTGTGTGCAAGTTAAATTCACGCGATTCTTCACCGTAGACACGAACCCGTGCCCTTGTAGAGCTGTAATAGGCTCTGATTAGGTTGACGAGCTTTAATGGAACCCCATCCGATAGCATGATGTCCCATAAACAACCACGGTCTACGGAGTCGAAGGCGGCGCGGACGTCAATAAAGCAAGCTATCGTTTGCTGTTGATACCGTGCACGGTGCTCGAGGATCCTGCGCAAAGTAAATATTTGATCTACGCAACCCATCCCAGGGCGAAATCCACCTTGGTTAACTCTGGTGCGCAGATTTCTTTCGGCGGAGAACCGATTAAGCAGGAGCGTTGCAAACACTTTAGCAGCGGTGTCGATTAGACTTATTCCGCGGTAATTGGAGCACACAGATTTATCTCCACGTTTCGGCAGTGGTAGAATGATAGACATCCCCCAGTCTGATGGGAAAACTTCCGTCTCCCAGATCGAACAAAACAGCCGATGTAGCGGAGATAATAATACGTCGGC
This sequence comes from Atriophallophorus winterbourni, assembly GCA_013407085.1. Taxonomy (NCBI): domain Eukaryota; kingdom Metazoa; phylum Platyhelminthes; class Trematoda; order Plagiorchiida; family Microphallidae; genus Atriophallophorus; species Atriophallophorus winterbourni. Next base: position 15,458 of record JACCGJ010026085.1, on the reverse strand, counting down.
ACAGGCTTTAATAAGTTCAACGGAAATTCCGTCCTCACCTGGCGATTTACCATTCTGCATTCGTCGTAAAACACTTGATATCTCGTATTCTGATGGTGCCTCGCAGTTGACCGGGTATTCACAGCTATTTATCGGGGAAGTGAATACTGCATTGATAGATGACGGGCGGTTCAGTAGCTGACTGAAGTGCTCAACCCACCTATCTATCTTTTGATGAAGGTCAAATATCATCTGTCCTGACGAATCTCGAAGGTTCGTACAAAAACCACAGCTTCCAGATGCTCTGCGAATCAGGCGAAACAGTCGTCCAAAGTCTCCTATACTTGCTGCGGCTTCCATTTCGGATGCGGTTTCTGCCCAATATAGCTGACGATCCTTGCGGGCTGATCGTGTAGCAGCTCTCCTAAGGAGGCGATAATCAGATGCACCATGCATTCGGGCGTCTCTTGCCCGGGCAGAGAGCTCGATGGTGTTCTGAGAAATCCAATCTCGTCGGCGACGAGAGGCCGTGCCTAGGGTTTTTAGTGCTGCAGTCTGAGTAGCGGTCTTCAGTCTGGACCACTGTTGTTCGACTGATGCATCACTCCCATCCAACCGCTCAGCGATATCGTCAATGAGCTTCTTACGTTGGGCCGGGTTTCCTAAGGCTTCCAAGTTTAAGCGCTTCCTAGGAGTTTTCCTTTGGCGGTTTAGCAAGCGAAGTCGGAGCTTTGCGCGAACAAGTGTGTGATCGGTGCCTGCTGCGTTCCCTGTTTCGGCTCCACGATAGGACCTACAGTCGAGCACCGAAGACATCCAACGTGCGCGAATTAGAACATAATCGATCTGGTTCGCCGTTCTACCATCGTTCGAGTACCATGTGACCAAGTGTTTTTTAGGGTGCTGGAATTTAGTGTTACAGACGCATAGGTGATTGTAGGCCGCAAACTCGATCAGTCGATCGCCATTCGCGCAGCGCTGCCCTAGGAAAATTTTCCCAGGATTCGGTTTGTTGCGGAATCTGCTGATCCTGTACGAGCGTTCCAGTCACCAACCACAATCAGTACGTCGTTTCCAGCAACTCTATCGACTACGAATTGAAGTTGGTTATAAAAATTGTCTTTTGTAGTTTGGTCGGCTGATAGGGTTGGGGCATATACCGAAACGACTGTTATATTCAAAGGGTGACCCCTCAGCCAGACCACCGCAATTCTCGGGGATACAGGCATCCATGACATGAGTGCTTGTTTAGCATGGTCGCTGAGCGCTATCGCTACTCTATGCTGACCAGATCAATCCTCGGGCCCACTATAAAAAGCCAATAATTACGATCGACTCCGGGGACCTTGATCGATTTGGATCCGTGTCCAAGAAGGCGGACCTCGGAAAGACAAGCAACATCTACTTGGTAGTCCAATAAAGAGCGCATCGTGATTGCTTGACTACCAACGTCACGCAGTGTCCGTACGTTCCAACATCCCAAATAAAAGACCTTACGGATATTTATGACCTCAGCTAGCTTACTTTCCACCCTAGCCGCTGGGAGAGCCAAGGGCGCGTCGCGTCTCGGGAACGCCGTAGCAGAGAGCTGAGATATACGTTGAGACATCGTCATGAAGTTTCTTGGGGATAGTGTACAAGTGATGTCCCCAGCACCACTCGGTTTTTGTTCGAGTACACCTCTCTAGCCTTTGCACAGCCAAGTGCAACCTACAAGGCAGCAGGGAGCTGGCAGATAAACGCGCTGTGCGCCAGTTATCTACCTACGGGGCTTCTCTCCGGATTTTTCCTCGGGGTTTCCTCCCGAAGCCTTTCCTGCAATTGGGTAACCCACAAGGCAATGGGGGTTTGGAGTCAGGGTTTTCCTTCCCCTAGATGGATTGCCAGTAGCTGACGAGCTCCATCTGCCCGGAGCTAACTGGTTTTATGGCGCTAGTCACCCACCTTCGCCCCTTCTCCTGTCAGTAAGAGCAGTTCCGCCGGGCTTGTGAAAGCCATTCGTGCAGGCCAGGAGTTGGACTTGGTTGTCAGAGGCTATTTGAGACGCACGCCACGTGGGAGCATTTTATAGATAGTAGGCGGCTCATTCCTACTACCACCCCCGGCTGTGACAACTGAACATTCTGCACACTTGACCTATGACTTTTTAACAGAACTCATTAATTCTTGTGTGACGCAACAAGGTGTATCCAACGAGGATAAGCGCAAAATGTCCGAGATATTTGACCGTTTGAACTTAACTTGATCCTTCCGGGAAAGTGTCAGCAAAGATGACCGCAAGCCATTGCGTAACTTCAAGATGACTTTGATCGAGATGACTTTGATCGATTGAAAATATCAGAGTTAAACGAAACGCATCTCAAAAAAACACAATCCATTAAACTCTCATGTTTTTGATAGGATCCGCCGTGCCAGCCACAAAATCATTTTGAGTTCATGTAATGAGAATTGTAATTATTTTGAAGCATACACATATAATTACAATGAGATTTGCGTGTTCATAAACGCGTAATACATGATGTGCACTACCTGACTAAGTGAGTTTTCTTTCATGGATCACCATCATATCCCAAATGGACCAACGTTAGTCAGCCTTGATAGTCACATATCACGAATTATTTATTTAATATCGTACAACATATTTCTCAAAGCGGTACCAAAATCATCGGGAAGTTTATGGCCAAATTAGGAACAGAGGATTGCACTTATAAACAATACAGTCAGAAGCACCAAAGCTACAGGTGTATATTTTACTGGTTGACCGGATTATCATCATGCCAGTTAACTCCGCCAAGGACGGTCCCAAACCCGTCTGAGAAAGAAGGGTTGGGCTCAGGGCTAGCAACCCTATCACGTAAAACCTACATTGCTACGGAAACGATGACAACAGATCCGTGGTTCGGTAATGTCTGCAGGATGGATCCCAGTACGCATACGAAGGTAGCCATGCACTGGCATCCGCAAGGTAAATGAAAAAGGGGACGGCCCAAGGAAACTTGGCGCAGAACTTTGGAATGCGAACTACATGCACAAGGATTCACGGTGCAGACGGCAACGGAAGCAGCAACAGACCGGAACCACTGGCGTGAAGTTGTCTTCGCCTCATGTGCCACCCGGCACGGAGAGGCTGAATGAATGAATAAATTGGAAAGTTATCTTCCCTGCTTAGCACAACAAACTGAATAAAGTGCTGCGCTGTTTATATTGTTTAGTTAGTGTTACTTGAGGAGTTTTGAGCTTGCATCGTCAACGAAGTCTGTAATATAAATTATGATTAAAAATTTCAAAATTCGCTAACGTGAATTCGACAATAGCATGAAAACACAATGAACTCACAGTTTCTCTCGCCGTGAATCAGTCTCGGTAATTGACGAATGGCATTCCAATTTATAGCCGCGTTCATTTCGATGGGGGTTTATGTTCACAATTATTGGTCAACAGATTGGGGCGACCAAATTTTTGGTTTACGCAATAACGTGAACTCGATTGTTGATTGGCTTAATTCTCTGGCGAATATGATTGGTTTAGGAGAATTGCGCGTGACCGGTACATTATCATGAATTAGTTGAGGATCGGTAATTTAATATTGAAAATAAGAAACTATTTCGAAACCCGCAAAAATCAAGACCATTTAGATAGGCAACTCTAAATTTCAAGTAATGATAGCACGTTTTTGCGCTCACCCGGCACTCTTGTCTGAAAACCTATACTTCAATTTATGCTGACACCCAGGTTTTCAAAACATTTCCTAGCATATATTTGAGAAAAAATATCTCAACGGTATACTGGCGAATTTATATGATCACTAAGAGAATTTAAAGACACAAGATTAAAGATTCAATAATTCATAGTATAAAAATCTTGTAGCTATAAAACACCATAGGATGTTCGTAAAAGAAAACAATATATAATTTTGAGGCGTTGGGTAGATCGACAAAGTCTTTTAGTCAGAAAAAAGTTATTTGTGGTCTCGGTATGATGGGAAAATATTCGTCAGGATAATTGCATGCTATATAAACGGGGCGTAGGCTGGAATTACTACACATAAATATATCTAATTTGTTCCTAGAAATCCCTTCACTAGATGACTGTACAACATCGGACAGTAGGGAGTTCCATAAGAAACAAACACTCAACGAATAGAAGAACCGACGGCAGTTCCGGTGAGAATGTTTATTATCAAATGCTGCTGGGTGAGTGCGTGTGGTATGGCTTGACCGGAGTCGAAATAGATGCCTCCCAGGGAGTATCTTTGATTTCATTATTTTATAAGTAAGGATTAGATCAAATCGAACCCGTCTGCGATGCAGCGCGTTTAAATTAAGATGAACCAAGCGATTCTCATCTGGTAGGTTGCGGTGACAGCCAACCATTTTAGTTGCTCTGTGATAAATCCTCTCAAACAGCTTGATGTCCTTTTGTAGCAATGGTGCCCAAGCTTGCACTGAGTAATTTATCACTTTGCTTATACAAGCTTTTATGAACACGGGGAATGTAGACCAAAGAGAGAACCGGACCAAGTACCGAATTAAATGTATTTTCGTGGAGTCAATTCATAGCGTAATTTGTTTTGTTCCCCCGAAAATCCTTAACCTAATGTTTGATCGTTTCATCTCATTTACAATTATCTCGTTTCTTGTTCATCAACGTAACTTAATCAATTAGCAAGTATATTCTTGTTGCGTGACTCTCACATCCACCATTCCACACTCCATTTTTAATCGTATCTTCTGTTATATAATTACTGAAAAATCGAGCATTAAACTCAAATTCACACCATATATTACCATGTCAATGCTCCGGACAGATTTGTTTCTGATCTGTGATTTCCAGTTTGATCAAACTCAAATCATTCGCGAGGAACAATTGTGTGGCCAATAGTTCGTTACTCGAGTGATTCACACAAACATTTCCCGATTTCTTGGCAAAACATGCGCAAGTATTTCTTTTTCAATTTCAAAATGGAGATCATTTGAAACATGTAATGAAGTCGCCTAAAGTTTTCTTGTTCAAAACAAGGAGAACCAAGGTGATAAATTCTTAGATTGCTAACAATTTACTGAAGGTACAATGTACAACATATGCACCGAATAATTATTTTGAGCTATTCGACAAGCCTGGTTCAGATTACCGTACTTAATAAACCTGGGAACAGTAAAAGTATTTTCCGCTTCTTACATTACTAACATGAAAGTAACCATATCAGATCATAAATCAGCATTCGAACGAAAAATCATGTGAAGAATCTCTGAACCCAGATCTGATTATGACATTATATTACCTTGTAATGCTCTGATAATCTTGCGTGATGAAGAGATCTCGGTGTATCAGGTGGAGTTGAATATCATCTATAAACTTTATTCTGTTATACTGTATACCAATAAATTTCATTCAAGAGTGTTTCATTGTGATATGTATGCATCAGTTCATAAAAATTATAATCCTCTTCGAAACGTTTACCTTACCTGATCGAATGTCGTTGAATTTTTATACATTTTTCATTACAGTCGCTACTAACAACTACAAGCGTAGGAATGAACATGGAAAATAAATTCAACATAATTCTCAAGTGATTAAACTTTCTCCCAGTATTCGTGTGATTTATTGAACATATTGACCAGAGCGTTAAGAATGGCTTGTTTTTCACAACTTATGACGTGGAATACACGTCAGGCGATAATCATCAAATTACATTAGTACGTTAAGGCGTCTATAGCGTTTCACAGAGAATCACTCCAACAATCTTCATTTCAACAACGCAGTCCGTTGTTCGAAACACATTGGACAGCTGAATCTAGACTCAACATTATGAAGTACTTTTCCTCTGTCGCAATCTTTATATTAGCGATCTTAATAGGTTACAGTTGACGAAATTGTCTGGATATAGTAGGCGCTAGGGAATAGAGTATCACAATACATTGATACCATAATGATTTATTTTAATTCAGTCGCAATAACTGCTTGTGTTTTGAAATCATTTCAATTATTCCGTATTCAATATATATGAAATCATATAGCGCGGATGCGCAAGGAGACAGGATCAATGCTTGATTAACGGCTTTTTCGGAAACCAACTTTAGCGGAACGGAAATCAGACGACTATGATTGCATTGCTAATTAAATTTTAAACAAAATGGTATATATCTTGTTCAAAAGAAACATCATTACCCGAACCGTGTTTAATCAAAATCATGTGTCGTTGATTTTTCATGATCATATTGTTCGTATCAATTTTACAAGTTTCCCATTGTATGCTTGAATCCAAATGCTGAAAGAAAATATTTCGCTCCATGAAAGAGATCGCACTTTATCCAACGTTACCATAAGTATAATATTTTTTATTTCAATTTAACCTGTTCCACTCCATTACTGTTGTGTTGTGTAAAGCTAAGCTGACTCTAAATTTCCTCGATTTCAAAATTTGAGTGATTATGTCTTGTTGTCGTTGTTGACCGCCTTTAGTCGATATCGGCCGTGGACGTAAATCAAAAACGTATAAGAGATTTCACGCTCCACAGTTTTTAGAATAACGCTGCTGTTTGTGTATATGCTATCATAATTCATACAAAAACATCATTATATAGTTATGCGTTCTAAAATGGATAACAGCAATGTTCTTGATCATGCTTTTGTGTATTGTGGCTGTATATGACTTTGAAAATTAGTTTTCATAACGCACAACAAATCTTTAGAATCATGGATGAAGCAAATTATTTCTCCGTTCATCTAACAGCACCTCGAGCGCTTGACAAGAAATCACTATAAGAATCTGTGCTTGAAAATTAAGGTTAGTTAGACGAACCCTAATCAAAAGTAACTTACATGTCTAACTTTTAATCAAATTTTAGGTTTTAGTCTCCAGCGCAGCTTTACGAATGATTCCATTGTTTCAGAAACAGATTTCATCAAGACTCGTTGAACGCAATTTATCACAGCAGGATCGTTTTTACCAACTGCAACTTTAACAACGTTAAATATGATATAAGGTACGCACATTTTAATACGATATATTCAGAAAATAAACGGTCATTTTACTATCAATTCACTTAAATCTTACAAAATTCGGGTAACGATAGGTTCAAATGAAATTTGAGAACTGTATCTTCCAGAAATTGTTCGTTATAGTTTTCAAAGGATATTTGAAAACTTAAAACTTTTGTCATTATTCTAAGGTCTTAAAATTAATTATTTAGTTTTGTGTATTATTCATAAGCTTTTCAATTAGAGCAGACTATATTCCGAAAGAGATTTTTAAAATATGAAATCAAAAAATCATTATTTTCTCTATTCCGAAAAGGTTTTCTTTAAATTCTCAACCAACATCGAGTTGCATCGCACACTGTGATAAATTGAGAGACAACTTCAGTACCCCAAACGACGCAATGTTTATAAAACAAGCATTTCAGTAATTAGTTTTTACATTTTGGTTTGTCATGGAAAACTTAATATAGTTCAGGATTTCAAACCTACCTATCAGTAATTGGTAAATATGTAATGGTGGCTACAAACGATAAAATATTCAAAAAAGATTCGGGTTTGTATACCGCTATTGTTCGCTAATGTATCATATAAAATGTGCGGATATATTAATAATAAACTTTATTACAGCAGCGGTTGGACGAAACAACTTTGCTGTTCGAGATTGTTTTTAAGGTATATTGATGACATCTGTTTCTGAGTCATAGGAACATTCGATTATGTTATCGGTAACTTGAGCTACAATTCAATTTATTATTTGAAAATTATTCGAATATCATTCAGATTCTGAGTCCACTGTTGTCGATAACTACCGGAACAATCCAACAACAAAAACAAACAAGGAGGTATATTATCCAATGAACCACAAAGCGAACAGGAGAGAGCAACATTATTCGTAAGAATTCTTTACCAACGTCGTAGTACTACCTTTGTATCGAAAATGCTCAACGAATAAATGCAAACGAATATATCAGTGTTAGGTTGCGGTCTGAATTGAGCAACGTTAGATAAATTACGAATTATTGCGCAATCCGGAGTAGTGACGAAGGACGATATGCCTTCAATCTTCAATAAAATCGAGTTAGGAAGCTTCCCATTTCTAAATTTGTATTCTAACATTCAGCGTATAAGATGGAATTCGGAATTTTGTTGCTAGAATGTAAAATGTATATTTGGTTGGTCTTGCAATTTCAACACATGCTGCACACAGAAGCATAACTTTATTTACCACTTTACCACTGTTTCAAGGCTCACTGAACCTGATCTTACTGTCTCCAACTGAAGATGACAAACAGCCAGAAACCGGTAGTGGTGTGTAAGGGATGGGGATGTAAGCAACACATTACTTTGAATTGAATCGTATTGTGGTGATTATTGCCTGTCGTGAATTCCACAGCCGGTGTCTGGCTATTTGCTGATATCACTCAAATACAGTAAAAGTTGATCACAATCGCTAACCAGAAATAGTCTGCATGGCAACAACTCAGAACGATTGTCCAAACAATGATCGATATGGACTGACTAGCAACCATCAATTACGCAAGATCTAATTCCCGCCTATTTGATAGCACCGAACAATATTCACTCCTGACCTTTGACCTCTTTAACAAAACAGACTTGTTTGTGACGCAATCCAGTTAATGCCTCACATTAACTCAGCAAAATTTTCTCAATAATTCCTTCGAAGCGCTTTATGAGTGCTGGCAGTTATTTGTTGCCGATCTTGTTGAATAGTTGCGAACACACAACGGACATGTTCATATCTCACAATTTTATATCAACACGCAAGTAATATAATCTCACAAGAAACACATAGAATCATCTTTGTTATCTTTTCGCTAATTATTTTAATGTGCACTAAATTAGACTGATCAGCACTGACCGGATTTTCAGTTTACGATGCCTGGTGTAAGATATGTATGAGTCCACATTACCCATCTGATGACCATGTCATTTGTAATTACGGACACATTCACTTAGATATTCATATTTATTACGAATCAAACCACCGATTATTGATTCAGTAACAACTGACAACAGGATGTATTGTAACATATATTTACAAAATATTAAATAACATAATTACATTGAGTTTAACTTCATATAAAATGTACGTCTTCTGTTTATGCAATCTTTGCATCTTCTGGGCGGAATTGGATGTTCAATGAGACTCGCATGAAATGGACATATAATGTATCGCAGAATCTGAAATGAAAGTAAAGAAGAGGGAATTATTCAAATACAATGCCTTTGCTTATTAGAATTCTCAAACATTGATTATAGTTTATTTTTCTCCAACTGTAATTTAGATAGTCGCACGTTCCGGTTTACACGAAAATGACAGCCTGTATACCACACAACACAAAGTTGGCAGAAGGAATTACTTGGGTTAGATTACTAAGATGATCTAGATACTGGCTACGCGAAAATATCGATAAAAGCACGTATGTCATGTCAAAATAATTTTCCTGAGTTTCTGGCTGTGTGCTAGAATATTTCTTAGACTTTACGAGTTTACAACATTTCTGGTCTGATGCTACCACATTTATTGAACATTTTTATATAATGCCAACATCGCTCTCCGTGCGTTGATTTCATGTAAACCACAGCAAATGATGCATCAATTAATATGAACAAAACTAATGAACTTACACGAGTCGGATTTAGGTGGAATGAACCGGGTTGCGTTAAGACATTCGGTGTTCTACATGCCGACGTTGATGGGTGAGAATTAGGCGGCATTAGCACTGATTCCATTGGGCCACAAAGAATCGAATCTAGGTTGGATGAACCGGATTGCGTCAAGACATTCTGTGTTCTACATGTCGCCGTTGATAAGTACGAATCTAGCGGCATCGGACTTGATTCCATTGGGCCACAAAGAATCGAATCTAGGTTGGATGAACCGGGTTGTGTCAAGACATTCTGTGTTCTACATGTCGACGTTGATGGATACGAATCTAGCGGCATCGGCCTTGATTCCATTGGGCCAAAAGGACTCGAATTCACGTGGGATGAACCGGGTTGCGTCAAGACATTCTGTGTTCTACATGTCGCCGATGATGGGTAAGAATCTAGCGGCATCGGCCTTGATTCCATTGGGCCAAAAGGACTCGAATTCATTTGGGATGAACCGGGTTGCGTCAAGACATTCTGTGTTCTACATTTCGCCGTTGATAGGTAAGAATCTAGCGGCATCGTAACTGATTTCACTGGGCCACAGAGCATCGAATTCACGTAGGATGAACCATGTTGCGTTAAGACTTTCGGTGTTCTAAATGTCGCCGTTGATGGGTAAGAATCAGGCGTCGTGAGCACTGATTCAATTGGGCCACAAAGAATTGAATTTAGGTTGGATGAACCGGGTTTCGTTAAGACGTTCTGCAGTCTATTTGTAAACGATGGCTCGACATTTGGCGTCAAGGTTTCGTCAACATGTGTTACTTCGTCTTCACTTAATCGCACGATTCCAGAGTCACAAGGTGAACCTGATGAATACGAATCTGTTCGATGTTCGTTTCGAAAACTTCTGATCGCAAATAAATCTTCTGTCTGTAGCAATGCTTTATCCATTTCGCTTTTTCCAAAGAGTCGATACTTTCTGCGTTGCGCAAACTTCGATTTTACTCGTACTCACATGTGCTCGAACTTTTATTGCACCATTGACCTTCAACTGTCCAGTAAAAATGTGGGATTAGCACACTATCTAATTTTTGCCCCTGATTGGCTTAGCCAATTCATGATCAATCTTCTATGCTCTGGAGTGACGTAATACCCAGTGTGTCATGTGCTACAGTCCAATAAGAGAACTTTTTCGAATAATTTGAAAATGAAACACGAATCCCACAAATGCTAATCTTTTCACCATACATGAGCTACCGGACTCAGGTTTGTTGTTATTGTTGACCTCCTTCGGTCGATATGGACCACGGATGTCCAATTGTCTACTTCCTGATTGCAACTCACCATAGAGTAGATCTTCCGGAATACGACCATTTTTCATTATGTAGACGCGGCCAAGCCACCGCAGGCAACGTTGTCGTAGTAGGGTGAACATGCTCTGTAGACCAGCTCTTGATAGCACTCCAGCATTAGTCAACTTGTCCATCCACAATAGGTTCAATATAAGACGGATGATTCGTAGATTGAAAGCATTCATCTTCCGTTCGTGCGTGAGTAGTCGAGGTTTCACTGCTGTACAGTGAAGCATTCTTTTCATGCGCGCTCTATACCATCATCTTCGTCTTTACATTCAACTTGCGTTTACCTCAAACACGGGAGTTCAATCAAGACAACATCACAGTTGATCTACCAATTCGCTTATCAATCTGCCTGTGTAGCGAGGTCATCCGTAATGGTTGAAACAACATATGTGAAATGCTTCACTGGTTTAAGCTGACAGCTTCCAACAGTGATGCTCGGAGGCCATACAATCCCTTGACCAATAACTTTGGTCTAAATGAGGATCAGATTCAAATGCAGTTGTATGCAATCACCGCAATATCGTGTAGAATTCTCCAAGCGTCATGCGTCAAAGCCAGGTTTAGCTATGGACAAAATTCTCAAACTAGATAATTCATGTACAATCAGATCGATGGTAAACAGCCAGAAAACGGTAGTGGTGTGTGAGGTATGGGGATGTGAGCAACCCATTACTTTGTCTTCCGTCTTATTTGTGATGTATCTCACAATGAGACATATGCTGTATGATTATTTAATAGATCAGACTAGTCTTCTTGTGCTGCAATGTGTGGTTATCTTCGAATTTATCAACAGTTGAATGCTTCACAGCAATTTCTGAAAATATATTGAAATGCTGTTAAAAAATGTTTATAAAAAGATCACATCCTCTTAGTACGATCCTCCAGTGACCTGTATATTTCGATTGTGTATTATTAGTAAACGGAGCATGTAGTATATAATTCTGGATTGCATACATTCTGGACATATTCGAGAAGAAAAAGGTACAAAGCAGAGAGAGCGCGTGAGTATACTGCAACCATCCGTATAATCGCATGGGATTTGTTGGGTCACGCGCCACGTAATATTGAACAAAGTAAATCGATACGAACAGGGTAAAATTATATGAAAAAATTAACTCAGAATAATTTGGGATTAACTGATACTTATTCGCATACATAACATAACTTAGACTTCACGGCAAACGATATGAGTACGCCGTTCCACTTGACAATTTCGTTAATCGATTTATCACAGCGAAAAATGTAGGCTCTCGTTTGAGCAATTCAGGATACGCATACGATAAATACATTTAGATAGTCCCTATCTCGGTTGGATGAAGTAAATTTCCGTAATATTTCAATTATTCTGAGAACTTACATTTTAGTCTTGCCGCATATTTAAGCATGAAAATGTAGCTTCGTAGCTCTACAATTTTCTCACCACTAGAAGATTTAATGAATTGATAAACCGAAAAGATTGATTAATTCCAAGCAATATCCTTTTTCAAGTTATACGCAATAGCAACGTTTGACCCTGTATGACATCCCTCAAAGAAAGATAACTAATGTGTTTACTCTCACCTGGAAAATTGTGACCACCGTAAAACAACCATCAAAACACAGGTTCCAAGAGATTTGCGAGAATGTGGCATCGAAGCAATGCCTAGTTCTCTCAATGAATCCTTCATTGTCTTAGTTTCTTTGTCAGATATGTCTACATACGAGTGAAGATATTGCATGATTTTGCCATGAATGATGCTCACGTGATCTATCGGACACTGAACTAAAAGCGTCGCTTGCAATTTGATTCAACGGAAAGTTCAGATTATCACTGCTCAAGTCTGCTGCGGCGTGAGCGTGAATTCCTATTACGCGAAATTTGCGAATACTAGTGAGTTTCGATCTTGCCTAATTATTAGACAATTCGTGATAGGATTAGCATAAGGACGAGGTATATTCTCAAATTCAGTCTGTGTGATTGGTAAATTTGTTCAAACTTCAATTTTTGACACGTGAAATACGGTGACCCAATTTCAGAAATTCTTCCAAATTATTTACGCTTATAACCAAGATAAACCGAACGTGTTCACGTTTAGAAACTCATATTCACACCATATATTACCATGTCAATGCTTCGGACAGATTTGTTTCTGATCTGTGATTTCCAGTTTGATCAAACTCAAATCATTCACGAGGAACAATTGTGTGGCCAATAGTTCGTTAATCGAGTGATTCAAACAAACATTTCCCGATTTCTTGGCAGAACATGCGCCAGTTTTTCTTTTTCGAGTTCAAAATGGAGATCATTTGAAACATGTAATGGATTCGCCAAACGTTCTCTTGTACAAATCAAGGAGAACCAAGGTGATAAATGCTCTGATTGCTAACAATTTGCTGAGGTACACTGTACAAAATATGCACCGAATAATTATTTTGAGCTATTCGACAAAGCCTGATTCAGATTACCGTACTTAATAAACCCGGGAACAGTAAAAGTATTTTTCGCTTCTCACATTACTAACATGAATGTGACCATATCAGATCATAAATCAGAATTCGAAAGAAAAATCATGTGAAGAATCTTTGTACCCAGATCTGATTATGAGATAATATTACCTTGTAATGCTCGGATAATCTTGCGTGATGAAGAGATCTCGGTGTATCAGGTGGAGTTGAATATCATCTATAAATTTTATTCTGTTATACCAAATACCATTAAATTTTAATCAAAAGTGTTTCATGGTGATATGTATGCGTCAATTCATAAAAATTATAATCCTCTTTGAAACGTTCACCTTACCTGATCGAATGTCGTTGAATTTTTCTAAATCTTCTTATTACAGTCGCTACTAACAACTACAAGCGTGGAAATAAACATGGAAAATTAAAGCAACGTAATTCTCAATTGATTAAAATTTCTTCCAGCATTCTTGCGAGTTATTGAACATATTGACCAGAGCGTTAAGAATGGCTTGTTTTTCACAACTTATGACGTGGAATGCACGCCAGGCGATAATCATCAAATTACATTAGTACGTTAAGGCGTCTATAGCGTTTCACAGAGAATCACTCCAACAATCTTTATTTCAACAACGCAGTCCGTTGTTCGCAACAAATTTGACAGCTGAATCTAAAGTCAACATTATGAAGTACTTTTCCTCTGTTGCAATATTGATAATAACGATCTTAATTGGTTACAGTTGACGAAATTGTCTGGATATAGTAGGCGCTAGCGATTAGAGTATCAAAATACATTGATTCTATATTAATTTATTTCAATTCAGTCGCAATAACTGCTTGTGTTTTGAAATCATTTCAATTATTCCGTATTCAATATATATGAAATCATTTAGCGCGGATGCGCAAGGATACAGGATCAATGCTTGATTAACGGCTTTTTCGGAAACCAACTTTAGCGGGACAGAAGTCAGAAGAGTATGATTGCATTGATAAATAAATTTTAAACAAAATGGTATATATCTTGTTGAAAAGAAACATCATTACCCGAACCGTGTTTAATCAACATCATGAGTCGTTGATTTTTCGTGATCATATTGATCGTATCAAATTTACAAGTTTCACATTGTATGCTTGAATCCAAATACTGAAAGGAAATATTTCGCTCCATGAAAGAGATCGCACTTTATCCAACGTTACCATAAGTATAATATTTTTTATTTCAATTGAACTTGTTGAACGCAATTACTGTTGTGTTGTGTAAAGCTAAGCTGACTCTAAAGTTCCTCGATGTTAAAATTTGAGTGATTATGTCTTGTTGTTGATGTTGGCCGCGTTCACTCGATGTCGGCCGTGGATGTAAATCAAAAAGGTATAAGAGTTTTATACGCTCCACAGCTTTTAGAATAACGGAGCTGTTTGTGTATATGCTATCATAATTCATACAAAAAATTATTATATATTTATGCAAACTAAAATGGATAACAGCTATGTTCTTGATCTTGCTTTTGTGTATTATGGCTGTATATGACTTTGAAAATTAGTTTTCGCAACGCATACAAAATCTTTAGAAACATGGATGAAGCGAATCATTTCTCCGTTCATCTAACAGCACTTCGAGCGCTTGACAAGAAATCACTATGAGAATATGTGTTTCAAAATCGAGGTTCGTTAGACGAACCTTAATCAAAAGTGACGTACATGTCGAACTTTTATTCAAATTTTAGTTTTTAGTCTCCAGCGCAGGTTTACGAATGATTCCATTGTTTCAGAAACACATTTCATCAAAACTTCATGAACGCAATCTGTCTCATCAGGCTCGTTTTTCCCAACTGCATCTTTAATAAGGTCTAATATTATAATACATGCGCACATTTTAATACGATATAATCAGAAAATAAACGGTCATTTTACTATCAATTCACTCAAATCATACACAATTCGATAAGGATAGGCTCAAATGAAATTTGAGATCTGAATATTCCAGAGATTGTTCGTTATAGTTTTCGAAGGATATTCGAAATCTTAAAACGTTTGTCATCATTCTAATGTGTTAAAATTAATTATTTAGTTCGTGTATTT